>CAUYQV010178215.1:0-10000 GCA_963574575.1 Galagoides demidoff
GGGCACCTGTGGTCCCAGCTACTTGGGAGGCTGAGGCAGGAGACTCGCTTGAGCCCAGGAGTTGGAGGTTGCTATGAGCTGTGATGCCATGGCACTCTACCCAGGGGGATAGCTTGAGGCTCCATCTCAAAAAAAAAAAAAGGATTTCTCAAATTTCTGTATGTCTTGTGCATTAAGGTTCTCTCTGGCTAGGGGCCCATTTCTCAGTGTTTAGGGCGTTTAGGGCTCTGGTCACATACACCGGGACTGGTGGGTTCAAGCCAAGCCCAGGTCTGCTAAACAACAATGATAACTACAACAACAACAAAATAGCTGGGGCTCGGCACCCAGCTACATTATTGTCTCTGGCTCGGGGCCCATTGCTCACTGGTTAAGGCGCCAGTCTCATACGCAGGGGCTGGCGGGTTCAAGACCGGCCCAGGCCTGCTAAACAACAACTACAATAAAAAAAAAAAAAATAGCCAGGCCTTGTGGTGGGCTCCTGTAGTCCCAGCTACTTGAGAGGCTGAGGCAAAAGAATCACTTAAGCCCAAGAGTTTGAGGTTGCTGTGAGCTGTGATGCCATGCCAAGGGCAACATAGTGAGACACTGTCTCAAAAAAAAAAAAAAAAAAAAAGATTCTCTCCATATCTCTCCACTTCTCTGTGTTCCAGATCATCTCAACTTATAAGGTAAAAATAACTAGTTTGCTACACCATAGTCAATTCTGACCTTAATTTTGCATATTTAAAAACTTATTAAAAATTCATTAAAACAGACAAATAAAATCTATTGAAAAGAAAGAATCACATGGAAATTCCAGAAAATAAAAATATAAAAACAAGCTTAGGAACTCAATAAATAAGTTTAACAGTCAGTTAGACACAGCATAAGAGAAGATTAGTAAATTGAAAGATAGTTCAATAGAAAATATCCAGATTGAAGCATTAAGAGAAAATAAGGAAGAAAAATAAAGTATCGAGCATAACGGCATAAAGAACTACATGTCAAGTAGCAAGATTCTAGGTAATAAAATCATATTCAAGGAGTTCCCCAATAATTTCTTATCAATCATCAGATTGAGAAATCTCAACCAGTATCATAATTCTTCAGAATAATTTTCTTTAAGCTCTTATATCATATAGAATAACATTAAAAACAAAGTATTTATCTAAAAATACTATAACAACTGTGGAAAAATAATCAGAGGCTTGCTGATAAAAATAATTAGAATTGTTTGAAATTAAGCATATAATTTTAATATCTATTAAGTGCCTTACAAACTTGTACAGTTGCTTCTTTTATTCGATATATTTATGTTCTATAAAGTCACTGTGAAATCCGAGTTAATGAACATTGAATCATTCCCCTTACAAGAAAATACAGGGTTAGGCTGCCGTGAGCCTGTGATGACAATTTTACTCACCAATTAAGAATACATAACCTTGTTTTATGTGTATTCATAGTAAAAGACACTTATTTAATATACATTGTTGATTCATTAAAATTAAACTCACAGCTGACAGCACTCTAACTCAGGCCTAAATAAAGTTTACCTGACACATGTATTTTCTTCATAAGGTATATCAGTCTGCCTTAGAAACACTAGACAGAACTTAGCACTATGCATGGGGACCATTTAAAACAGTGAAGCCACCAATAAAAAGTACAGAAATTATGGAAAATATGGCACTAAATGTACTATAAAAAGTGGACACTGACAGGATGAGAGCTGAAACAGAAAGTCAGGGGGTCTCCTTGTTAATCCTCAGCTGGGAGTGTGCAGGCTGGGAGGCTCAAACAGTTTGCTGCTCTGCTTATATGCATGTCTTGAAATGACCAGTCAAGTGTCACAAATATCGATTTTTGGATTACAAATTTTATTGAGTGGGTGAGTTCACAAATACAAAATCCATGAGTAAATGAGGATTATTGTGTGTACTGATACATGCAGATATGAAAGATATAATTATGTTTAAGCACACATATATGTACATGCAGGTATGTATTTGGGTATATAGATGCATGTATATGTGTGTCTGTAATTTATATTTATAGAATTTATCTGAAATTGTAACAACTTACATTTATTATATATATATATATGTCTAGCATAAGGAAGCCTGTAGAGAATTATGCCCTTTCCTAAACAAAAGAAAAAAGAAAATTCAGCATCTTAGCACTTCAAACCTTCATGCCTTGATTTTCCTTATTTCTATGATATCTTCTAACCAACTGATTTATTTATAGTCTTCTTCTGATTTGACATAAAGTTTCATGAGGATGGGAGTTTTTGTTTGCTCACTGATGTTTCCTAAGCAAAGAACCAGTAAGAAGGAAATCAGCTTTATTGCCGTTTTGTATATTTACTTCCTGCTAGTGTTGGACGACTATGTCACTTTGGACAGGACATAATAAGATAGGGGATGTAAAGTAGGGGAAGAACACTGGGAAAGTAGAAACTCACATCCTAAGTCTGACTTTCCCACTTTAATAATTTATGATCTTGGCAATCTCATTGTTCTGAGGTTTGGTTAACTCTTATAAACAATAAAGATCATATTTATCCCTGTGGACATCACAGGGTTACCAATTATCAAATGATAACCAACAAGATGATGGTTAAGCAAACATAAAGTCATATTATTTTAGTTGACAAATGATATTAAATTGGAATTTCTTGGATATTTACACTTACACTCAACAAAAATACCTTTTCTCTTACATTCTTTCCAACTTCTGTCTTCCTTTTAGTTTTCAAATAATACGTGCTTTAGTTGTCTATTGTGATTCTACACAATTCTAAATAATAGTCCAAAGATGTCAAATATTATACTGAAAAACAGTAAAAATCAGTAAAATATACTAACAAAAAGATACTATTTGAAAAAAATAACTCAGATAAATATAAATGTACAGGAATGTATTGATTAACTATTATCTTAACTATTAGTTACTTGCAATAAATGTGCCAGAAGAATTTAAAGCATATACCTACCATATAATCCTCTGTAACACAAATGTGGGTACATAGGGGGAAAAGTAAAATCCCTTCATGGAATCAGGAACAGTACCTTTAATTTCTCTCTGTTATGATGGGATTCTTTTTCTCATGAGGTTTTGTCAGGCTCTCAAAATTGATGTCATTTTTGATTAATTCTTTTTGTACTCTGATGACAGCTAATGGAATGATTTGAAAGCTATTTGCTTTTCAAAAAAGATCCAATATAGCTGCCTTTTGTGCCCATTCTTAAAGGTTTTCCTTCTTTCTCTTGAAATAATTAGTAAAAGAGAAGAAAAATTGCTGTAATTACTAAGCATTATAAACTATATCTGGTACATGACATTAAAAGTAGCTGTCATTAAAATCAGATCACTTGTCTCATTTTAAGGAAATGTTACTTTTTACTTTTTTAATAATATAATCTGAAAAATATCTTGACAGTATACTAATTCTGTAAATGGCTTACAGTCCTTCAAATATATACATATTTTTTCTTATTTAGAAATCTATAAGGTGATTAAAATTGTCCCTTCAAGTATATCAAATCTTTATGATTGGCATTATAAAAATGAATCAAAGTCATCAATTATTTCATAAGGACTATCAGAGTGAAAGCATTTAAATTAAGAGGCAATTTTAAGAACAGATCAAAAAAGTGAATTTTAAAAATATCCTTTCAATCTACTCAAGTAATCAACTGATATGCTTTAAGGGGCAAGACACTTTGAGTAAAAAAGTTTTAATATACATAATGATTCCAATTGTTTCTTCTACTCTGTTCAAGTTACAGTGTTCTGCAAGATATTTTTCATCAATCCCTTGCTTATTGATATTGTAGTAAATATTATAGTATATGGAATATTTTTTCCTGATTATATACCAACTTTATTTCACCAATGCACTTTACCAAGGAAAGCATAAAACTTTAACAAATATAATCAGATTATCATATTCTGATAATACAAAAAATAGGCAAAAAAAAAGTAGTGTGAGTAATAAAGATGTGTCAAAATATTATCAAGGGATTTACAGACTACATTTCTCTAGACATGAAAATATGCTACTACCTAAGTTACATCCTAAAAGAACCAAAGGTCTTAAATTGCTTTAATTAAACATTCTTACAGTGGCAAGAAAATCCACAAGGTGTACAAATGTAAATATTTTTAATTTCCAGATAATTAAAGGGTCTTTAACAGAAAGATTTTATGTTATGCCATGCGACATAGGGTACATAATTATGGTAACTATGAAACCCAACAATGAAAACATTTGAAATTAATGGTAAACCAAAGTTATTCTTGGAAATTAATGCTTTTTTCCCATCTTGCAACAACAAAGTTGATTCTATTAAATGTGATAAATGAAATGTAAATTAAAATTTTAATAAGGTACTTGTTAATCCATTTGTTCACAGCTAACTTGAACTCAGTTAAATTAGCTCCTTATTATAAGCACTAGAGATATGATTTCTTCTAAATCTCAAGGGCAAATAAGTGTTAGAGGACTGTTTGTCCCAAGATAGCTCTATAAAATGTTATTAAAATTATTCACTAGACACTTTTTTCTGTGATGCATTTCATTTAGAAAATCAATTCTGTGTTGTTAAAGATAGTAAAAGTCTTCTAACAGCAGTCACAATGCCAGATACAAAGGCAAAGTATATACACATATGAGCTATTACAGGATATGTATCTTTGCCCTGGTCATTTTATCTCTAAGAATTTCAGAAAATAGTTTTCAAGTAATTGTAAAATATCACATGATTTTTGACCCACAGTATTACTCCTGGAACCTGTAGAAAATGTGCAGTCTTTGTTACATGTGAGATCTCTTTAACAGTGTTTCTCTAGGACAGTGTCCTAGTGTCTCTAGGATGGTGTTTCTAAACTTTGTGTACCCACAGATCATCTTGTAAATGCAGTATGTTTACTCTAGCATGACTAGCATAAATACAAACATCAATTTGGGGTAAAATTTAAAAATAAATCAGTCATAACTTAAAAACAAAATTACATTAACTATTAAAGTTCATAGTAATAATTAATTCTCCATCCTAAAGAGATGTTGTTTCTTACAGGGTTTCACCAAGACGTCTGCCGTTATACCGTTACTGAGAATTTGAGCAACAAGTGGAGTACACCAGTTGGTTTCTGTCTCTAATTTTTATTTCTGCTACATTGGAAAAGCCTGAAGTCACTACTGTAGGTGGTCTAAAATAGTAACATGTGATTTGTGGCTCTCTGAGGCAATTCTCAACACTCAAACCAACTATGTGGATCTTGGACATAGAAAGTCAACGTTGTGCTTCTTCATGAGACCTCAAGTCACTGATCATTCTGCCCATACAAGTGAAAAATTTGAGTTCCTGACACTCTTGGAAGTAAGGCTCTAGTAAATTCATTAACTGCATTTTTTTTAAGTAAAAAAAAATACAGCAAAAATACACTAATATGGAAGACTTCAGTTTCTCAGTCAAGACTTGGAATTCCCCTGGGTCATCCATCAGGCAATTTAAAACATTTTTACTTGCCTTGCTAACAGTTTCACCTGGAAAGGATAAAGAAAGCAGCTAAGATGGGTGAGATGGGGGACACGCTTCAGGAAATATGTGTTAACACAAAGAGAAAATCAGATGGCAAAGTGGAGGTAACAGACACCTTGGGAGAAGGTTATCATGGCAGCTCAGAAAACAGTGAGTAGCATCAGATGTGAAGCTGTTATAAGTGCTATTAAGGAGAAAGCCTTTTCTTCAAAAAAACAAAAATATATATTTCATTTGTTGTTCTTATATCTTTCAATAATGAGAGAAAAAAATGCCTTTAATGGAAGTCCTATGTATGAATAGGTGAAAGGAAGATGGGAAATAGGGAGAGAAAGGGTAAAATAATTATTTTTATCTAAGAAAATAGTTTAAAACCAATAGGAAATCAGTTTATTGAGAAAATGACTAAATATTTTTATCTTATGATAACAGGTATAAAATGCTCAAATAATAGCTGATTAATTTATTTTCAGACAATTGAAAAAAACTTTTCAGCAGTTAAATTCTTAATCTAGGTAGACCCGGTGAAAAGTTTAAGAAGCTGTTTAGTAAAAATGGAATGGCATTTTGAAATATCTAAAAAAGCATTCATGCATATTTGAGAAATTCATGTGATTCTGAAATAGCATGAAATTACCTGATTGCTCCATGCTCAGAATCTATCTGAGTAATTGACTGTCCTCCATACAAATAAACATGCACACCTTTAGCCCCACATTCTCAAATTCTTCTCACTCATCCTCTTCACTTATATGTCAGGTCTACTGTGTTTCTTTCCTTTGTCATGCCAGGAAATGAAAGTTTCAAAGAGAAGTAAATGTGCCAAAATACTTAATGGTCTCTAAAATATTCAGGTGCTGTGACCCTAACCCTGGTCTGGGTGGCTTACTAAAACATTACCATTATATGCCTGTTATTAAATTGAACATTTCCCACACATAGCTCACATTTAAATTCTTGCAACAAAGAGAATTCTTTTTACTGTCTTTCTAGAGTTTGGGATAGAGAACAAATGAAATACAAACTATGGATGAATATTTGGTTTCTATAAGTTGAGTTTCCATGTAAGAAATAGACAAACACAACATCTGGGTCCAGATCAGGACTTGAGTTCTTTCTGTTCAAGCCACTGGGATGTGCTATTGTAATATATTCAGTGCCAAGAGATACATTGCTGAGCAAATGATGGAATCTATCACATACAGAAAAATTGACTTCCCATCAACTGCATAATATGAAAAGAGAAATTGTAATGAGAAGCACTGTCAAAACGTGAAATAGTACAAAATGTATTCATCATTCACATATAAAAAATAAAGAGAAGCACCTGCCCATTGCCAACACTTACGGGTAAATGAACAATAGGTAGAAGGATGATGGTGCTTCCAGTTTGGGTGACAATGTCCACATTTACTTGTGCTGTATTTATTGGCTATGTTTTAGCTTTAACAAGACCTGAAAATGGTTTCAATGAAGGGGCACTGTACAGAGAAATCTTAGCCAAAAGGCAATAATTACAATATAGCATAAGTCAGAAAGCCACAGCCTATTACAGTTCAAATTACTATCATCCAACCCTGTTTAAATCCACCATTATAACCAAAAAGAGGAATCCAAGCATTTATAAATAGGTATGTATTTTACACTGAGAGATCAGACCATTACTTCTTTCTCTTCCTTCCTACCTTCCTTCCTTCCTTCCTTCCTTCCTTCTTTTCTTTCTATTTACTAAAATATAAAAATCTTCAGAATGGTTTCAGGGGGAATATAAACACATATTTGCTCTTTATCTACCTTTTCACATTGGAATATAAATATGTTTTTAATTGACAAACCAAGTACATGTCAAAGCCAATTAAATCATGACGAGTAAAGCCAATAAATGCTTAAAGTAATACTTCAAGGGAACTCATCCATCACACCAAAATTATATAAAATGTTTTCAAGAAAAAAAAAACAGAAATTTGGGGAATTAATGTTTCATATAATTTTCTGTATATCAACTTTAAAATCTAAACAAATGAAAAATATGGTTTGCAAGGCAGCACACCACTGGAATGAGACTACTTTTGCTTTGCAAATTGCATATAATCAAATTATCTCATTTTAAACTATTAATTTTACAATGTTTTGCTTCTTTAAGATCGTATTTAATTTCATTGAAATGTATCCAGGTTAAGCATTATAAAAATTGCCCAACTTCTCAAAATTACCAACAGCATGTAACAAAGGAAAAAGAATTTGTGGTGATTTACCAAACTGCAACCCAATAAAACTGACTCATAATCTACAAATAAGCCAGAAAGTTTTCAGAAACTGAAGGGAGAAACAGCAAATGTGTTCCTACAAATAAAGACTCTAAACTGAAAGAATCAGTAGAAAGAAAGCTGAATTGCCTGATCCATTTGGTAGTAATTTCAAAAGTGTAGAATTTTACTCAAGACAAGAAACAATTTAATAGTAAAATATCTAAGAGTAATGACTTCTCTGTTGATAGAAGCAGCCACTGCAACATATGGCAACTATCTGTCGGGACTGTTGTAGAAAATATTTCCTCATTAAAAAGTAAAATAAAAAAGAACCATTAATATCCCTTAAAATTCAAAGTCCCCTGGTTTAAAGATAATTACTACCTATCCAGTTTTTTTCTATACTTTCTCTCTTGAATAAGGAAAATTGAGTACATGTTTTTTTATAACACAGATGAGATTACAATGATTAAAATATGTTTAAAAAAACTAATACATTCCTTTTGGAAAGATGTTTAGAGAACACTTAGAGGAGTAAAAATAGACCTGCCATTCAATCCTACCATTCCTCTACTAAGTATATATATATAGAAGACCAAAAATCACATTATAACAAAGATATTTGTAACAGAATGTTTACTGCAGCCGAATTCATAATTGCTACATCATGGAAGAAGCCCAAGTGCCCATCTACCCACGAATGGATCAATAAATTGTGGTATATGTACACCATGGAATATTATGTAGCCTTAAAGAAAGATGGAGACTTTACCTCTTTCATGTTTACATGGATGGAGCTAGAACATACTTTTCTTAGCAAAGTATCTCAAGAATGGAAGAAAAAGTATACAATGTACTCAGCCTTACTTTGAAACCAATTTATAGCTTTCATATGAAAGCTATAACCCAATCATACCCCAAGAAGAAGGAGGAAGGGGAGAGGGAGAGAAGGGGAGTGGGGAAGATGGGTGTAGGGAGGGTAATTGGTGGGAGCACACCTAAGGTGTATCTTACAAAGAGTACATGTGAAATTTACTAGGTGTGGAATATAAATATCTAAATACAATAACTAAGAGAATTCCATGAAGGCTAGGTTAACCAGTTTGAGGAAAATATTTCAAATTGTATATAAAATCAGCACATTGTACCCCATGATTACGTTAGTTTACATAGCTATGATTTAATAAAAAAAGAAAAGAAAAATAGATTCTTTGGTAAAGTAATGTTAAATATTGAGTTAAAATGCTTGGACTAAAAAATTTTGTCAGTTGTTCTTATTGCAGGACTTCTCAGAGTATTCCCTATCTTGATATGCATAAGTTTCTCCAAGAAAAAAAATGTCCCTACAGAATTTCTCCCATTTTGTTTGCAATAGAGCACTTTCTTTTGGTAGGATACTAATCAACATTGTACAAAGCACTAAAGTCCACTATGATACTCACAGGTTGGCACTTCTCCAACTGTACCCATCAGTAGGACTTACTTGTTCCCTACCCGAGAGCACTCATGAGCTTAGTGCTAGCCAGCAGTCTTGAGCAAGCATCATGTACTATGGTTCTTTAAGGACTAAAGGAGAAAACAGATTTAGAAATACTAAGTTGAGTTTCTGAATCTAGCAGTATGACATATTATATATTTTGAAAAAACTGCTTACTTAAAGGAACTAAACATCTGGATAAATTAAGTTTATGATATACACTGTTGAGTTGGCACAAAGTAAGAAATATCTAGAACCCTGCAAGGTAAACCAGTACCAATGTGGGCTTTTAATATGAATGCTTCTTTCAAAACCCTAGAGATCATAAAGTTTCTTTTGATGACTTTATGGATAGGGAATTCAATAGGAAATCTATGAATAAAGCTGGGAAAGCAAAGAGTGCTACCATCCATCTAAAAATAAAAGAAAAAGAACCCCCATGCAGAAAGTGACAGCAAGGCCAATTGCCTCCTTGGACTCTGATGCTGGATATACATAGAGAGAAAATCCTTGTCCTGAGAACTCATATTTATATGCTGGGCCTCATGCAGGATTGCAAGCTAAATTTATATTACTATCATGGTTTGAAAAACTTGAAGTGCAGAATTTATTTTAAAGTGGTCTCAGGTTGGTATAACTGTGTGTTTGGTAGAAGCAAAGGAAAATCCTCTCTGAAGGAATTCAAGGTTAATTCAGGCCTCAAGGAATTCCACAGGTAAAGTTTTAAGTGAAAGAATATTTTACAG
>CAUYQV010178217.1:0-18758 GCA_963574575.1 Galagoides demidoff
AATGGCCGGGCGTTGTGGCGGGCGCCTGTGGTCCCAGCTACTTGGGAGGCAGAGGCAGGAGACTCGCTTGAGCCCAGGAGTTGGAGGTTGCTATGAGCTGTGATGCCATGGCACTCTGTCCAGGGGGATAGCTTGAGGCTCCGTCTCAAAAAAAAAAAAAAAAAGATGTGATCTTTTTTAATTTTTGTAGAGATAGGACCTTGCTTTCTCTCCCAGGATGGAAAACATGCTCTCTTTTCCGGTGAAAAAAGAGGTGACTTGTCACGGCAGTTACACGAAGCAGCTCAGAATTTACATGTCATCCTGACCGGACTTTGGTAAGAGGGGCATTTCCAGGGGTGCTGGCAGGAAGGGAGGCACCCTGAGGCCTCTGTTCTCCATGACGGGAGCATTCAGAAGTGAAAGCCTTGAGTCAACAGCTGTGACCTAAAGGATGAGCCCCATGCAGGCACCAGGGCCAGGTATCTGGGGCAGGAAGTGGCTATGAGAAGCGAGACCCAGTGCAAAACACCCTGTTAGCAGCCACATTCCTCCTCCAAGGGCTCAGTCTTCACAGAAGTAGGTTACATCACCTATGGGCAATATTTAGGGAACTCTTTGAGGGTCCACTTAGGACAGGGCACTTGGGGCTTCACAGTTATGGCAAAGGCACAGCACTCGAGCCACCACTGCTCTGTCCTGGCCCACAGAAGACCTCACTCAATCCCCACACAGTTGCCGAGCCTTTTCCCCATAGTATTCTAGACTCTGATCTATCAGGGTCTTCACACAGTCAGCCCCATTGACTGGACAGCCGGTCCAGTGGACAGAGCACAAGTGTGTGCCGTATGTCCCCACACCCCGCAGAAGAAGCTACTCTATGCATGTAGCCCAGGGTGCTTGGGATGACTTTATACAATTTGGACTTTCTGGGTTCCCTGAGTCACCTGGGCAGCTGTGGGCAGATGGTGGGGAGGCCTCATGCCTGGGACACGCTGCTGACCTGATATGTCCATTTGAGCCTTTGCCCCTGGCAAACTCTGCAGTGCCTTCAGGCAAAGGCAGCTGGCCCTGGCCCCACAGGACAGACCTTGCCTTAGGATGTTACCCACTGGATAGGTCCTCTCTACTCTTAGATGCCTGAACCATCAATAAGGAAGTAGACCTGTGGCTTAACTTTGCAGAACCTCAGTTTCTTCATCCACTAAATGAGGATAATGATACCTGCCCTGCTGAGATGTCACAAGAATGGGATGAACTAATTCTATAAAATGCTTGGCATGATGACCCGCACACAGCAGGTGTTCAGAGAGGACAGCTGGGACTCTGACGTGGGCTGGGGACTTTTCCACTGCTTAGATCTCAGCTTATGTCCCAAACCTTCCTGGGGGACCCCACACCAACTCTGTTGCTTTCAGAACCAAGATACAGTGGGTATGGTGGCTCATCCCTATAATCTCAGCACTTTGGGAGGCCAAGGAAGGAGGATCACTTGAGGCCAGGAGTTTGAGACCAGCCTGGGCAAAAAAGCAAGATCCTATCTCTATAAAAAATGAAAACTTATCTGGGTGTGGTGGCACATGCCTGTAGTTCTAGCTGCTCAGGAGGCTGACACAGAAAGATCATTTGAGCCCAGGAGTTCAAGGATGCAGTGAGCTACGATCACACCATTGCACTCTAGCCTGGGTAATAGAGTGAGACCTTACCTTTAAAAAGATTAAAAAAACAAAAAACAAAACTGAGATAGCTTGGGCAAGCTTGGAAGGTTAGAAATGTGGTTTCTGCTGCATTTGGAGGAGAAGAGCAGGAAAGATGAGGCTGCACTCTTTTTCTTTGAGAAGTAGCACAGAAATTCCTGCCCAGTTACCCATTGGTGCTCATGTTCTCGTGTGTGTGTGTGTGTGTGTGTGTGTGTATGTACGCCTGCACACACATGACGAGGGAGAGAGAGAGAGAGAGAGAGAGAGAGAAAGAGAAAAGCTTCTGCTATTCACTGTGGGGGTAGATAGGTGAATCTCGTGCTTGGAAACAGGAGGAGGTGCACTTACCCAATTCTGGCTTCCCCATGGTGGTTCCTTGAGTCCATGGTCCTGGGGCCCTCCCATTACCCAGATAACACTGGTAAGAGGATGCCAGGGCACTGGGTGGGAGGAGGAAGTATTGAATTTGCTTGATTACTAGTATTTTAAAACAAGAAAATATCCATAATGTAGAATTAAAAGAAAAGAAGAAGCTGGTTAAAAATAGAAGATATAAATGAAGTTTATCTATACACAATGAAAAAAAAACTGGATAGAAATATACCAGCTGACTGAGAGCGGCTGTTGCTATGTGGTAGGCTTAAGGCTGGATTTTTATTTTCTCCTTTGTGCCTTTCAAACTTTATAGTCATGAACATGATTTGCAGCGGTGACGAACATTATTTTTATACTGGGCACAAGAAACCTGTAGTTTGGGCCCCAGTGTGGGCAGGGCAGACTCCCCTCTCCTGCCCCTGAAGCTGGGATGGGCCAGGCCCACCTCTCGGGAAGGGTGAGATCTGGGTCTCTATCTCTCAGACTGGGGGACACCTCCTGTCTCTTGCCTGGATGTTAGGTCCAAACCCTGCCTGTCCCCTAGTCATGAAGGTGGCAGGGCCCTATGAGCCACCTCATAAGAGCTGTGACCTAGGCACACACCCACCAGTAGCTGACTCCTTGCCAGAAAGTGGGCTGGGCACACACAGTGAAGCTTCCTGCACGTCTTTCCACCTGCCCCACAGCTCTGCTGCTGAGTCAGGGTCCCCTGGGGAACGACTGCAGGATGTGGCAGCACAGGGAGAGGCGTGGTGGGACTCATTGGGCAGCCCCATGGTGAGGTAGGGTTTAAAGAGAGGCAAGAAACTCAGAGGAAATGCAATGCCACCTGTGTCCACCCCTCAGAACCTGGGATGTTCCTCATAGGGTCTCCTCTTCTTGGGCCTGCACATGACGCACTGGCCACCCCAGCCCTTCCTTACTCATGGTTTCCATTTGTAGAGGCTGGAAGAGCTTTGGAGTCTGTCCATGGGGAAAGATCCTCTTGGCATTTTGGGCGGGACAGTTCTTCACATAACACTGTCGCATGCATGGCAGCAGCCCCTCCCATCAAATCATCCTGACAACTGAAGACGACACCACACATTTCTAAGCACCCCTGAGAGGTGCTGTGGACCAGGGCTGGCTGGCCACAGGCTCCAGTCTGGAGAGGCAGGTGAGACTGAGGAAGTCCTCAGGTGAGCAGGCTTCCTGAGAGGAAAGACAAAGACTCCTCTCAGGAAGCCAGAATCCTTTCCCTCCAGGACCAATGCCAGCAACCACACACATCTGGGCTTTGTGAGGTGCGATACCAGAGCTGCCATTTTGCTGAAGGTGGGGGCTCTGTGGTTACCTGCAGCTAAATGCATCTCCACTGCTACCTGTGAGGAAGCAGACACAGGCTAGTCACTTGCCCAAGGTCCCTGCCGTGGAAAGGAGTGAGGCTGAATTCACACCCAGACAACCCATGATTCTGCCCTGGCCCACTCCAGGTTCAAGTGCTAATTATTCCTGTGTCTACTGTTGAAAAAGGGCCACAGAAATATTTCCAGTCCCACATGTTCTTCCAGAAGCTTTCCTTGTAATTAGGCAGGGCTTTGTGGCTGCCTCTCTGTCCCTTGGGGTGCTTGACCTCTGAGCCCATCCACACATTGTGAGGAAGCCTGGGCCACACAGTAAGACCGCCATGGACATTCCAGCCAATGCCTGAGTCCTCTGCTGCTCCATCTCTAGAATGGGTAGCTGCCACATGAGTGAAGAATCTTTGGGAGAAACTTGCACTGGGTCCTGTCTAAATTCTTGACCCATACAATCTATAAGCAGCTGTTTTACCCTCTTGAATAGGAGGCTACTAAGAGTTTGGACTTTGAGTCGGGAGCTGAGGGCAGCTGTGGATGCTTCTGACTGGGGAACTGTGTGACTGAGGCACTGGCCTCTCTGAATTCTTTGCAGAACAGAGAAACAAGAGACAGGGTGGCCAAAGGGGAGGCAAATGCACCTGCCCGCCTAGGCCCTTGTGAAGAGGGGTCTTAGGGCAGAGCAGAAGGGATAGGTTGGGGTTAGAGGGCCCAACAGAAAGGGCACAGAATGGCCTAATTACCCTGTTTCATCTCACCTTGGTCATCAACTTGGCAAGTCATTTTCCTTTTGGGAGCTTGACTTTTTTTTCTTTTTTTGAGACAAGAGTCTCACTCTGTCACCCTCAGTAGGGTGCTCTGGCATCAATCACAGCTCACAGCAACCTCACATTTTTGTACTCAAGCCATCCTGATTCAGCCTCTGGAGTAGCTGAGACTATAGGTGTGTACCACTACTCCAGGTTAATTTGTAGCTTAACCTGTAAAATGAATGAGACCAGGGTGGTGCCAGTGGCTCAAAGGAGTAGGGCACCAGTTCCATATGCTGGAGGTGGCGGGTTCAAACCCAGCCCCAGCCAAAAACTACAAAAAAAAAAAAAAAAAAAGAAAGAAAAGAGAGAGAGAGAGAATGAGACCGAAAAGAAGTTTTTTTCCTGTATAAATTCTACTCAGTGGCTAAGACCCAACCTGTATCTTATTTCCCCAGGTTCAGCCCCTTTGGGGAAGGGGTGTCTGTCCCCCAAATTCTCTGATCTTACTCTCACCCCTCAAACATAGCCTCCTTACTCTCATGTCCTGAGAGTAGGACATGAGAGTCCTACTTGGTGTAGTTTGGTAATTCTCTTTTATTTTGTATAATACATGTGTCTCTCCTAGATCCTGTTTCCAATTCCTCCTCCTGGGGCATCTATGTAAGAGCTTCTGTAGAGTCTCCACCTATATGAGGAAGAGCTGGATCACGGATATGCTCATCTTTGACCTGACAAGCTGCCACCTTGGGCCCCTTCCAGCAGCCTCACAGATCTTCTCCAGCAGCAGTGTTAAGGGGTCTCATTTGGGTCTACATCTAGTAATATTGGCATTTTTTGTTGTCGGCGTCTTCTTCTTTTTTTTTTTTTTGAGACAGACCCTCTGTCTGTCCCCCTGGGTAGAGTGCCATTGGTGTCATAGCTCACAGCAACCTCAAACTTGTGGGTTCAAGTGATCCTCCTGATTCAGCCTCCCGAGTAACTGGGACTATAGGTACACACCAGAGCACCCAGGTAATTTTTCTATTTTTTGTAGAGATGGGGTCTTGCTCTTTCTCAGTTTGATCTCACCTCCTGAGCTCAAGGGATCCTTCTGCCTTGGCCTCCCAGAGTGCTGGGATTATAGGCAGGAGCCACTGTGCCTCTCCTGTCTTCAATTTTTAATAATCTGAGTGGTGAAACATAATGTTTCCCTGTCTTAATTTACATTTCTCTGATACCAGTGAGGTAGATTGATTATTAGCCAATTAGATTAGATTATTATTAGATTATGATGTCTCTCTGTTTTAATTTACATTTCTCTGATTACCAGTGAGGTAATATGATTATTAGCCATATTGAGTTTTTGTTCTATGAGGTGCTTGTTCATAACCTTTGCCAAATTTTTTATTGGGTTGGTTGTCTCCTCAGTTTGCAGAAGTCCTTTATGCATTCTAGATATTGATTTCCTGCTGGTTATATGCATTGCAAATGTTTCCTCCATATGACAGCATAGCTTTTCATTTTACTTATGACATTTTCTTCCATCCAAGTGCTTAGCTTCCAAGATTAGGCATGTTTAGGGCAGTGTGGCCGTAGACACTTACAGCAGTTTCTGTTGAACTGAAGATTTAAATGTCAATGTCATTAGACTTATCAATCTTTTCTTCCTTTCTTTTTTTTTTTTTGAGACAGAGTTTCACTTTGTCGCCCTCAGAATAACAGTAGAGTACAATGGCATCATAGCTCACAGCAATCTCAAACTCCTGAGTTCAAGTGATCCTATTGCCTCAGCCTCCTGAGTAGTGAGACTATAGATGCCCGCCACAACGCTCACTTATTTTTCTATTTTTAGTAGAGATGAGGTCTTCTTGCTCTTGCTGAGGCTGGTCTTAAACTCCTGACCTCCACAGATCCACCTACCTCGACCTACCCAAGTGCTGGGATTGCAGGCCACCATGCCTGACCTATCAGTCTTTTCTTTATGGCTGATGCTTTTTGTGCCTGAGATATATTCTTCCCTATCAAGGGCTTTGGGAGGTGCTGGGCAGGTCCTGTTTGCTGATCCAGCTGCTGGGTACACTTTGTCAAAATATATCAACTGCATGCTTAAGATTTTGTGTACTTTCTTTATACATGTTGTAATTAAATACTTTGTAAAAAAAAAATTTACTTAGGGTGGTGCCTGTGGCTCAAAGGAGTAGGGCGCCAGCTCCATATACTGGAGGTGGCAGGTTCAAACCCTGCCCCTATCAAAAATTGCAAAAAAAAAAATTTACTTAAAAAAAGAAATTACAGGGCAGTGCCTGTGGCTCAGTGAGTAGGGCACTGGTCTCATATACCCAGGGTGGCATGTTCAAACCCAGCCCCGGCCAAAATGCCAGAAAAAAAAATAGCCAGGTGGGCACGCGTAGTTCCAGCTACTCGGGAGGCTGAGGCAAGAGAATCGCCTAAGCCCAAGAGCTGGAGGTTGCTGTGAGCTGTGACTCTACAGCACTCTACCGAGGGCAACAAAGTGAGACTCTGTCTCTAAAAAAAAAAAAGAAATTATTCTTTACCCCAAGGTCATAAAAATATTCTTCTGTATTTTCTTTTAAATGTGTTAAAATTTTGTTGCTCACATGGAAGCTCTGAATCCACCTGGAGTTGTGTGTGGTGTTCGGTGGGATCTAATTTTACTTTCTCCATATGGATCTCCACTTGTCCCCACACCCTTTATGAAAGAGTTTGTTTCCCGCTGGCTGGCGTGATTCTCATTTGTGCACAGTTCTATCTCTGAGCTCCTGTTCTGTCCATTTCCTTTCTTTTTAGCCTGATGGCAAAACCATTCTGTTTTAATTTCTTGAAAAAGTTTTCATGTCTGGGTGGCGCCTGTGGCTCAAGGAGTAGGGCACCGTCCCCATATACCGGTGGTGGGTTCAAACCTGGCCCTGGCCAAAAACTGCAAAAAAAAAAAAAGTTTTCATGTCTGGAGGTAGGACCCATAGGAGGATTTTAGGCTGAGAAATGGTTGGGGTGAGGCTGGGACAAGGTCATTCTGATGAGAGAAGAATGGGTCTCAAAGGCGAAGGCCGCAGGGTCAGGAGTTGGTCAAGGGCTGTGGTGACATCCAGGCAGAAAGCACGTAGCCTGGTGAGGTGGAGGCTGGGCCAAGAGCCATGCAGCTGCTGGGGGTCAAGAAGGCAGAACTGACCAAGGATCGGCTATGGGTGAACCAAAGCTGGGATCACAGATGACCCCTGCAAAGGAGCTGGGGGTGATGTGGAGCTGTTTGCAGAGATGGGCTGCCTGGCAGGCAAACTCAGAAAGAGCCAGTACCACATGGTCTGAGTGTCTGAATGAGTGAGGGAGGGCAGAGTGTGGAAACCTTCCACCTCTTGTGGCTCTTACTCTGAGTCCTTGGGAGATTTGCAGGCCCCTCTGTGTTTCACAAGGATATTTGTTCCAGTGGATTTGTGCCACATCCCCCAGCAGGACTGTCATTGTTGGGGGGCATCTTCCCTGTCTGTGTAGCAGCACTGACCCCCTCACTAGCCAGGCACATCACTGGGCCCCCCAGATTCTTGGTCCCAGGCCATAGGCTCATGAAGGGCTTTCAGTCCTCTGGGCCTGAGGCTGCAGGTCTGGCTCTATCACCTACCTCCTCAGTTAGGTGGCCTAGGTGAGCCTCCATGTCAGTTTTGGAGTTCGTGCTTTTTGCCAGCAAGAGAAGAGCCTCAGACCTCCCCTGGGCGAGACAGTGGCGCCACTGTGGAGAAGCTCAGGGCTGCAGAGGCCATGCCTGGGCTGGGCTCAGACCAGGGCACATTGTACCAGGTCCAGCTCTGTGTACAGCCAGCCTCTGCTTGTCCCTGCCAGCCATGTGAAAACACCTTCAGTCCCTAACCCATGCGTGCTGCACCAGGCTGAGTCACTTCTCTGAGCAAGCCTTTGGCAGAGGCTGGGTTTTCGGCCAGGTACTGGGTGGCCTCTGTACTGGTCTGTGTTTACCCTGTGGGCTGCCCGTGGTGGCCTGGCAGGCCAACTTGCTGGGGCAGGGAACAGGCTTCCTTCAGCCACTCATTGAGTCAGGGAACCATTTTTTTTTTCTTTTTTTGAGACAGAGCCTCACTGTCACCCTGGAAAGAGCACCATAGTGTCATAGCTCACAGCAACCTCTTGGGCTCAAGCAATCCTCTTTAGGACTTCAGGTGCCTACCACAATGCCCAGCTAGTTTTTCTGTTTTTAGTAGAGACAGAGTCTCCTGCTCAGGGTAGTTTCAAACTCCTCAGCTCAGGAAATCCTCTTGCCTTAGACTCCTAGAGGGCTAGGATTACAGGTGTGACCCACCACACCTGGCACTAGGAACTATTTTTAAGCCCTTTCTAGGAGTGGCAACCAGGCCAAGTCACTAGGATGGCTGAGGAGAGAGAGGAGAGGGCCCCTGGGTTCCCAGACACACACACCAGGACATATGCAGGGCCAGGTGAGGGAGAGAAGGGTGGGAGGACTGGGGTGGGGGTGTGGCCCTGTCCACCTAAGAGTCTCTAGCCTGAGGCACTCTCCAGCCTGCCAGAGGTGACCTTCAGAGTGGGGCTGCCCCTGAAGAAGGGCAGAAGAAAGGGTCTCTATCAAGTATCTGCTTCAGGCCAGGCCCTCAGTGGGCTTGTTCTCTCAGCGCCACCTGACAGCTGAGGGGCTAGCTGGTGCCATTACCTCCTAAATGTTACATCTTCATCTGCCTCACCTTCCTCATCTGGCCTGGAGACCAGTGCAAAGGTGCAAGCAGGGGCAGTGACCAGCAGTGGCTTTCACTTCTGTAAATAATAGCATGATCAGGCAGTGCCTGTAGCTTAGTGGGTAGGGCGCTGGCCCCATATACCAAGGGTAGCAAGTTTGAACCCAGCCCCAGCTAAACTGCAACAAAAAATAGCCAGGCATTGTGGTGGATGCCTATAGTCCCAGGTACTTGGGAAGCTGAGGCAAGAGAGTTGCCTAAGCCCAGGAATTGGAGGTTGCTGTGAGCTGTGACACCATAGCACTCTACTAAGGGTGACAAAGTGAGACTTTGTCACTAAAAAATAAATAAATAAATAATAGCATGGTCACCAGGCTCTGAGCCAACCTGTTCTAGGCCCTGTACTAAACATTTTTCTCACAGTAACCAAGTTTCTTCCCAGTAATTAATTTAATCCTCTCAGCAACTTTGCAGTAAATTCTCTTTTTGGCCCCAATTTATTATTATTTTTAATTTTTTTTTTTGTTGTTACAATTTGGCTGGGGCCGGGTTTGAACCTGCCACCCTTAGTATATAGGGCTGGTGTCCTACTCACTGAGCCACAGGTGCTGCCCATTTTAGCCCCATTTTATAGTGTAAGAAATTGTCAGCTTGGCTCCTATAGCTCGCAGTGGTTAGGGCATCAGCCACATACACCAGAGCTGGCGGGTTCAAATCCAGCCCGGGCCTGCCAAACAACAATGACAACTACAACCAAAAAACAAATAGCCAGGCATTGTGGAGGGTGCCTGTAGCCCTTCTACTTGGGAGGCTGAGGCAAGAGAATTGCCTAGGCCCAAGAGTTTGAGGTTGCTGTGAGCTATGACTCCACAGCATCTCACCAAGGACAACAAAGTGAGACTCTGTCTCAAAAAAAAAAAAAAAGAAAGAAATTGTCTGTACTTACAGTATTTACTGTATGAAGACATTAAATGACTTGCCTGGGGCTGCAGGAACAGTAACAGTGGAATCAGAATTCTGATCCAGGCAATAATAATTCATGTTTTGTTTTGTTTTTTTGAGACAGAGTCTCACTATGTCACCCTTGATAGGGTTCCATGGTGTCACAGCTCACAGCAACCTCAAACTCATGGGCTTAAGCGATTCTCTTGCCTCAGCCTCCCAAGCAGCTGGGACTCCAGATGCCCGCCACAACGCCCAGCTATTTTTTTGTTGCAGTTGTCGTTGTTTTAGCTGGCCCAGGCTGGGTTCGAACCTGCCAACTTCGTGGTGTATGTGGCTAGTGCCATAACCAGTGTGCTACGGGCACCGAGCCATAATTCATGTATTTATATTTTTATTTTAATTCATGTATTATTCAATCAGGCAGGACAATTAATGACAATTAATGACACAGCGGGGAATGGGGGAAGGGGAGAACAGACAGAGAAGGAGGGAGGGGTGAGGGAAAGGAAAAGGAAAAAAAAGAAGAAAATAAAAGAAAATAGTGACTAATTCTCACATAAATTGGATTTAATTTTGACCAAAGTACATTACTTAAACATTAATTTTTTTTTTTTTGAGACAGAGCTTCAAGCTGTCCCCCCTGGATAGAGTGCTGTGACATCACAGCTCACAGCAACCTCCAACTCCTGGGCTCAAGTGAGTCTCCTGCCTCTGCCTCCCAAGTAGCTGGGACCACAGGTGCCCGCCATAACGCCTGGCTATTTTTTGGTTGTAGCCATCATTGTTGTTTGGCGGGCCCAGGCTGGATTCGAACCCACCAGCTCAGGTGTACGTGGCTGGCGCCTTAGCCGCCTGAGCCACAGGCACTGAGCCAACATTTATTTTTAATTCAACTTGTTAATATGTTGTTTAGGATATTGCATCCTCAATTGTAAGTGAAATATGTTTGTAATTTCCCTTTATAATAATATATTTTTTCCAATTTTAATATCAGGTGTATCCAGATGAAGTAGAATGATTTAAAAGTATTTCTTCTTTTTCTATTGTCTATAAGATTTGGTTTTTTGAAATTATCTTTTATTTTTATTTATAAATATTAGTTGTCTATTTTTTGAGACTTTGGGGAAAAAAATAATAAGAAGTTAACTGATGACTTCATACTGACCCTCAGAGTCAAAGCATTCTATAATAGATATACTCTTATTTGACAATGTGAATGTTACTTTTTTTTTTTTTTTTTTTTTTTTAGAAAGAGCCTCAAGCTAACCCCCTGGGTAGAGTGCCATGGAATGACAGCTCATAGCAACCTCCAACTCCTGGGCTTAAGCGAGTCTCCTGCCTCAGCCTCCCAAGTAGCTGGGACCACAGGCGCCCACCACAATGCCCGGCCATTTTTTGGTTGCAGCCATCATTGTTGTTTGGCGGGTCCAGGCTGGGGATTCGAACCCGCCACCTTAGGTGTATGTGGCTGGCGCCTTAGCTGATTAAGCCACAGGTGCCGAGCCTGAATGTTACTTTTTTTGCATTATTATTATTGCTCAAATTTCGTTGCAGCAATTGTCTGATTTTTTTTCTGAATGTATTTATCTTTGTTTGTTCTTTACGAGGTTTTTGTTTATCTTAAACATTGCTATTGTTATTAAGTTTTAAGCCTTTTTAATTTTGTGAAGGCAAAAAGTAGAAACCAAATAAACATATGTATATGTAAAAATAAATAAATAAATCAGGCAGGTTGGATTAAATTGGTGTTTCTCAGTGTGAATTCCTCACAACTCTCAACTCTGGTCCATTAAAAATAATTGTTTCAAAAAAAAAGAAGAAGAAAAGGAAAAAGAAAAAGAAAAATTTTATTTTATTATAGCCTCAGAAGTTGGCAAACACTAGAACACTGCATTGTCCTTCTGGGAGATTCCTGAGGTATTTTATTATATTAGAGACTCTCAGGATCCCTGTGGTTAAAAGGAAAAAGCAAATCCTACCTGCTTTAGTTCAGCCCAGCCTGTCCCAGGCTTTCCTCCCTAGTTCTGAGGAGCTCTTGGGAGATGGAGCTTGGACCTACCTGTGCTCAGGGATCCTGTTGACATTCGGCCGCTGCCTCAGGGGCCCCACAGACCACTTTGGTTATAGGACCCTGTATAGGTCCTTGTTCTCTCATTCATTTATTCATTCTTTCAAACATTTGTTCCTTGATCTCTCTAAGGCACAATGAGGGGAGGGTAAGATGCAACTTCTGTTTTAAGAATCTTACATGTGGCTTGCTGCCTGTGGCTCAAGTGGCTACGGTGCCAGCCTCATACACCTAAGGTGGAGGGTTCGAATCCAGCCCGGGCCCGCCAAAACAATGACGGCTGCAACCAAAAAGTAGCTGGGCATTGTGACGGGCGCCTGTGGTCCCAGCTACTTGGGAGGCTGAGGCAGGAGACTTGCTTGAGCCCAGGAGTTGGAGGTTGCTGTGAGCTGTGAGTACTCAACTCAACCCAGGGGGACAGCTTGAGGCTCCGTCTCAAAAAAAATAATCTCACATGTCTGGCAAGGGAGACAGAACTGTGAGATCCAAAGTCTAAGGGACCAGGGAGCCCAGTGGGTAGCCCCTAACCCAATGTGTGAGTCAAGAGGCTTCTGAGACAAGGAAACTATGAGTTATCTGGACTCTAGAGGACACAACTTGGATTTTCTTTCTGTGAAGGCTGGTCACACGCTGAGGTATAGGTAACTGGCAGCCACACAAAGTCACTGTTCTCTGCAGACCTGCAGCAGACAGGGGTGGCCTCCACCCAGCCTCTCCTCTGTCTGCACACTTATTTCCATATTCCTGATCAATAAGTGTGTCTGCTCTTCAGATTTTTGTTGTTGTTGTTGTTGAGACAGAGTCCCACCCTATGCCCCTGAGCAGAGTGCAGTGGCTTGGTAGTTCACTGCAACCTCAGACTCCGGCTTGTGGGCATCCCGCTGCCTCAGCTTCTGGAAGCTGCTGGGATTAGAGGCACTAGCCATGGTGCCTGGCTAGGTTTTTCTATTTTTTTCATGAGTTGGGGTCTCACTCTCGCTCAGGCGAGTGCTCTTCAGATTTTATTTGAACTAGTTGTAACATTTACCTGTTTCCCTTAAATTGATTTAAGGGTAGAATAAAATCTTTAACACATTCTTTTAAAATCTGTGCATGACAGTCATGGTTTTTTACAAAATTAAGCCAAACACAAGACAGTCATGATTTTGCCTCTTTTGAAAAGTATCTTTTAGAAGGATGACAGTAAGCCTCAGTAAGAAGAGGGCCTGTGGGTGGCAGCCAGGAGGCCTGCTTCCAGCACAGCCACTGAGAGACAAGGGGGGACTTGAACCTTTATGCCGTATGGGGAGAGGACCATTGGGAGCTGCTGGAGGGGAAAGGAATGGAGGAAAATGAAAAAATGGTAGTGATCAATTGCCAGCTGTTGACACAACCAGGAATTTCAGATGAGGCGTTGCCTTCTGGTTTGTGAATTTGCAGCAGAGCTAAAT
Organism: Galagoides demidoff; assembly: GCA_963574575.1. Taxonomy (NCBI): domain Eukaryota; kingdom Metazoa; phylum Chordata; class Mammalia; order Primates; family Galagidae; genus Galagoides; species Galagoides demidoff. The sequence continues at coordinate 13,281 of CAUYQV010178217.1, forward strand.
CTACCTTCTGACTGTGCAATGGCAGTGCCGCTCCTCGCTGCCTCAGGGGCCAGCACTGCACAGGACCACTTTGTTTCAGGGGTTAACCCTGCTCACAGACACTGGCATGGCTCACAGAGAGCATTGCTAGTCCTAGGCACAAGAACACTTAACATCAATTAGCTAAAAAATTCCTGAAAAGCTAAAAGAAAAAAAGCAAAAGAGGCCAGAGGCCATACTCTCTCCATCTGAGATCTTGTGCAGTGCAAGCAGTAGTGTGAGGAAGCTGGCTCTGCCTATGGCAGCCTGGCCCCTGGCTCTAGAAGGAGGGAGCTCATTTCTCTTCCTCTTCCTTCTTGTCTGTGTACTGCAGGGGCTCCTGGAGAAGGCTAATGGCAAAACCCTTTCTTGTCATCTTCAAGGACAGGCCCTGCATGGGGGCCCCTTAGCCAGGCACTTTGTTCCTTGAGGGCCTGACTCTGTGTAGATGTGGAGCTGACAGGTGCTTGTGCTGCACATGCTCTGGGCCACTGTGCTGTGCTAGGTGCTAAGTTGGGCACTGGGGACACAGCAGTGACCCAGACACGCTCCAGTCTGTGTCACTCCTGCTGACCAGAGGAGTCAGGGTCAGGAATGGGGCCCAGGGGAAGCCCCAGGGGCTGTCCCTGAAGCTGAGGGGCTAGAAAGGGGAAGAAAATGATGGCCCCATCACAGAAGATGCTCTGGAGTATGCCTAGGAATGCAGGGTCAAGAAGGGAGCCATTTCCCTGGAACTGAGTGGCCAGCAAGCTGTCCCTGAACCCCCACGCCTCCACAGGACTCCTGCCTGAGTATCTTCCCTGGCGGGGAGCCTGGCAGGACCCCCTGCTCCCCTAGCTCTGCTTCCTCTACAGTCAGCTTTGAACCTTCTGCACCCAGGGCTGGGGCCCAGCTCTCCCTCTGCCAATAAAAAAGCTCTCCCAAACAGAGAGAAAGAAGGATGGAGGGGGTGGGGGAAAGGAAGAGCAGAGAGAGGGAAGGAGGGAGGAAGGTGGGGTCTTGGTGTGTGCCACACCTTTGGAGGGCAAGACACTATTGTAAGAAAGACTTTACCTAACAAATGCAATCAGTATAACCTGGTTTTTTGTACCCTCAATGAATCCCCAACAATGAAAAAAAAAAAAAAGCTTTCCCAGGAAGAAAGGCAGTTGGTGGCTCCTGGGCCAGAGAATCTGCTCTAGGGACCTGCTGGCTCTGGCTCCAGCCTGGATCAGCCCCACGTGAGGAGCCCTGTTGAAACACCCACCACCACAACCACCACCCCTGGCATAAGCCTAGAGTCCTCCTATCTGTGGAGCCTGGGAGCCCAGCTTCAGGGGACTTTCCTTCCACACCCTCATGCAGAGGGATGCAGGAGGGCAGTCAGCACGGTGCAGCTGGTCTTAGGTAAAGACAGAAGGAATCTGACTGCCCAACAAGACAGAACTGGAGATCAGAGTGTTGGGAGTTCTCTGGCGTGTGCTCAGGTGGGGGGATAGCTCCTGTACCCCTGTGTGGGTGCTTTGCTTATTTTGTGCCCTTAGAAGCTGCCACAGAGGCCTCAGTTGGGCGCCCTATGTGATTCAGCTCTGCACTGTTGTGTCTTCCCTAACTTTAGTGCTGGGGCTGAGGAAGATGGAGGAGGGAAAGCCTTGGAGCCTGGTGGGCCTGCCAATCCCAGTTGTGTAGCCTTCCAAGACCCCTTTTGCATACATTACCTTAGTTTCCTTACCTGAAAAATGGGGAAAATGTAGGGACCTACCTCGCTGGTGAGAGCAGCTGGTATACAGAGCAGGTGTGCAACATAGGTGAATGTGACTTAAATTTTGCTCAGGGGAATTGCCAGGTGGAGGAGTGTGCAGACCAGAGGCAAGGGCTGGGGTCCAGGAAGATGTGTCCCTGACCCTCTGCAGGGAAGAACGAGGTTCCAGAGTTAGGCCCTGCCTATCACCCGCTCTGTGTGTGTTGAGGGCACTAGGCTATCCTCCCGTGGCTGGGAGGGAAAGAAATGGGAAGGAGGGCAAGTCAGGCAATGGCGGAGACAGCCCTGCCTCACCCCATCTGCCCTGAGACTCACCTGGCCTTGCTGGGGTGGGGCTGTGGAGCTTTGGAGTTGTGGAGGGGCTTTCCCTAAAGCTCAGCAACTTTGCTGCCTGCGGTGCTTAGAAGGTGTGATTTGGGTTAGACACAGTGGATCATGCCTGTAATCCTAGCACCCTTGCAGGGTGGATTGCTTGAGCTCATGAATTCGAGACCAGCTTGAGCAAAAGTGAGACCCTATCTTTACTAAAAATGGGAAAACTGAGGCAAGAGGATCACTTAAGCCCAAGAGTTGGAGGTTGCTGTGAGCTATGACACCACAGCATTGTATCCAGGGCAACAGCTTGAGACTCTGTTTCAAAAAGAAGGTGTGATTTGGGTAGATTTGTGGGAGTTGGCAAAGATGGTGCACGTGACCCTTCCCAAGGCTCTGCAGATATGTAGAAGACCGAGCTGGAAGAAATAGGGGCTGAGAAGGGGATCCTGCTTGGCCTTGAGGCCAGGGTCCAGCACCATCCAGAACCTTCCCATAGACCTTCCACCTGGCTTGCACCACGGGGGTCGGGGGGGTGCCTCTGTTCTCCCAGGAAAGGTTCACTTCTATTTAAACTTTTTATTATTTTTCTTCCCTTACTGATTTGATTTCCCCTTTCATTTCTTTCCTCTCTCCTTTATTAGCCCGTATCTCATTATCACTCTTTTCAATAAACCATACACTAAAAACAGCTAACATGCACCATCATCATCATCAAAGAGCTTATCACGTCCCAGTTATACGGACAAAGACAGAGTTATGGAGGGTCTCAGCCGAGGTTGCACAGAATGTGTGGCCTGGTGGACTTAGGGCTGAGCCCACAGGACACAGCCACCAGGCAGGGGCTTACACTGGCATGGGGCCTGCCCTGTGGGTGGGTGTATGTCTGGGGCTTCCACTGCAACCTGGGGTGAGGCTGCAAAGGGACAAGGCAGGAGATGGGCCACTCAGGAGTGAGGCGGGTGATTAGGGTGAGGAAAGCAGATGAGCCTCAAGGAACTTTTCAGGGCCAGCTAGAGCGGCACCTGCTTCTGGGGCTTAGGATACCGAGACTGGGGTGGGCACCTCGGACTAGAAGGGCTCAGGAGACAAGCTCCATGGTCCTTCTTTGCAAGATGAACTGAATACCCTGGTGGCCAGCAGTTGGCTACTCTTTATCCACTCTTCCCAGAACCCAGCTGCTCAGGCAGGGAATCTCTTCTCCAGTTGAGACCTCCTGAGTCTCCAGTCCTCAAACCAGCTTCCTGAAAGGTAGGGCCCAGTGGCTCACACCTACCAGCACTCTGGGAGGCTGAAGCCAGAGGATCCCTTGAGCTCAGGAGTTTAAGACCAGTCTGAGCAAGAGTTAGACCCCATCTCTGCTAAAAATAATAAAATTAGCTGGGCATTGTGGCAAGCACCTGTAGTCCCAGCTACTCAAGAGGCTGAGGCAGGAGGATCCCTTCAGCCCAGGGGTCTAAGGTTGCTGTGAACGGTGATGACACCACCACGCTCTACTTAGGGTGACAGAGTGAGACTGTCTTAAAAAAAAAATAGTGTCAATGACTCACACAGCTTAAAATGTAGTGTTTTTGGACTCTGGCTGTTGAGAAGAATCATCTGAGGGGTGTGTGTCTGTGTGAGAAGATAATGACAATCGTTTTTATGACAATGATATAATGCTCATTCTTTTTTTTTTTTTTTTTTTTTGAGACAGAGCCTCAAGCTATCCCCCCTGGGTAGAGTGCCATAGCATCACAGCTCATAGCAACCTCCAATTCCTGGGCTCAAGCGAGTCTCCTGCCTCTGCCTCCCAAGTAGCTGGGACCACAGGCGCCTGCCACAACGCCTGGCCATTTTTTGGTTGCAGCCATCATTATTGTTTGGCAGGCCCGGGCTGGGGACTCGAACCTGCCACCTTAGGTGTACGTGGCTGGCGCCTTAGCCAATTGAGCCACAGGCGCCGAGCCGTGGGAGAACTTCTATATGCAACCATGAAGTGAACACAGTTTCACCAGGCAGTTCATGTTCACTTCTTGCCATTTAAAAAGTCATTCTCAGCTGCACATGATGGCTTGCACCAGAGTCTCACTCTGTCATGCTGGGTAGAGTGCAGTGGCATCATCATAGCTCACAACAACCTCAAACTCCTGGTTTCAAGCAATCCACCTGCCTCAACTTCCCAAGTGGCTGGGGCCGTAGGCAATGTGCCACCATGCCCAGCTAATTTTTCTATTTTTTAGTAGAGACAGAATTTTGCTCTTGCTCAGGCTAGTCTCAAACACCTGAGCTCAAGGGATTCTCATGCTCGGCCTCCCAGAGAGCTAGGATTACAGGAATAAGCCACCCGCCTGGCCAGCACATACACTTCTACCTCACATTTTAACAATTGCATACTTTTGCATTACATCAGTGTATTTAATTGGTCCCCTACTGATGGATATCTACATGCTTTCCAATTTTTTGTTAATTACAATGCTGAAGTAAAGATCCTTCACATGATTTTGGCATAATTTTGCCAGTTTAGGGCCAATTTCTAGTGGTAGAATTGCTGAGTCAAGGAGTACAAGCATTCAAAATGTTGACAGACATTGCAAAACTACCCTTCAAAAGAGTTGAATCTGTTTACATTCTCAGCAACAACGCATGAGGCTATTTCTTCATACTCTTGTAAACACTGAGCATTGCCATACTTGTATTTGTTTTCCAATCTGATAGATGAAAAATGCAATCTCATTTTGCTGTACTCATTTTTGATTAGAAGTGAGATGGAGTATCTTTTCACATATTTATGGGCTATTTGTATTTCTTGTAAATAGTTCATATCATTGGCTTATATGGTGTTTACTTATGAGTGGGTGTTTGAATTATTGTTTAGTCTCTCAAGGAAGTTAGTAGATTGATAGAATTCCATGAATTTCACCTTGTCCAACCAGGAGACTCAGTCAAAGAGGACTGAGCAACTCCAGAAAGTTTAAGTAAGGGACCATTTCTGGTGCTTTCTGTCTTCTGGTACTTGGCTGACCAGCCGACGACTCTGGACTCTTTGATCATCCATAATTTTCGAGGTGGAACAATCATTACCTTCTTCCTTCTCCCATTTTTTGTATAACATCAGGAATGGGTTGAAGGGGATCTGGTCAGACCCAAAGCCATATGAGTGGGAAACAATTGCAGCAATAAGCTTTGAGCCAGTACTTCTACCTCAACCCATTTTTATACTTCGTGAAATCTTTCCTAAAAGAAGAATCCTAATTAAAAAAGTTACATGGGCTCGACGCCTGTGACTCAATCGGCTAAGGCGCCAGCCACGTACACCTAAGGTGGCGGGTTCGAATCCCCAGCCTGGGCCCGCCAAACAACAATGATGGCTGCAACCAAAAAATGGCCGGGCATTGTGGTGGGCACCTGTGGTCCCAGCTACTTGG
>CAUYQV010178218.1:0-21319 GCA_963574575.1 Galagoides demidoff
CATCACAGCTCACAGCAACCTCCAACTCCTGGGCTCAAGCGAGTCTCCTGCCTCTGCCTCCCAAGTAGCTGGGACCACAGGCGCCCGCCACAACGCCCGGCCATTTTTTGGTTGCAGCCATCATTGTTGTTTGGCGGGCCCGAGCTGGGGATTTGAACCTGCCACCTTAGGTGTACGTGGCTGGAGCCTTAGCCGATTGAGCTACATGTCCTTGACACCTGAGTTTCCTCATCTGTAGAACGGGAACAAGAATGTCTACCCAACTAGCAGGCTGCTGTGAGGATTTGCTAAGCATTTAGCATAATACCTGGCAAGGGCCATGTGCTAAAGGAATTTAACAATCATCACTCTCTTGAGGGGATGGAAAATGTTTTCTGGATCTGTGAGGCTGGTGGCTCAGGGAACGTCAGTGAGTGTTCACTCAGCTCCCTGCCTGCCTATTGAATGTTGGGGACAACCACATCTTCCTTCTTCACCTTCCAAGCAGAAGTTTGGGCCAGAGATTTCTGTGTGGGCACTGGGGCTCCTGCTGCCATGGCCTAGCTCAGACTAGGGCACAGTTATCCCAGCCCAGAGACCTTCTCGGAGGCACCCACTTACCAGGATGTTATGGTTTCCTTTAGTGAATTCTCTGAAGGCCTCAGTGACCTGCTCCCTCGTTTTGGTCTTCTTGAAGTCTCGGTTCACAGAGCCGTCTTCTTTCTGAGAAGGAGAATGGGACCCCACCCAAGACAGTCAGCAGAGGACCTGCGGGCAGGGACTGGGCCCATCCATCTAGTGGTCACAGAGCAGGTAACCCCTGTCCTGCCACCTGAGCTGCTCTTGGGGCTGGTGGGGGCAGTCAGGTGCCCACATACAGAACAGGGAGATAGGTGGGCACAGCAGAGGGAAGCCTGCCCTGTGCCCAACTAAAGAGAATGTAGAGAGGGGTGAAAGCATCCCAGAAAGAGGGAATAGCATGAGGGAAAGCCTGGAGCTGTGGGGGGCATCTGGGCCGCGTGGGGGGGGGGCATGGAACTGGGCCGAGGCTATGGGAGCATGGCCGAGGGCAGACCCTGCCCTGAGTGCAAGTGGTGAGGCCCGAGGGAGAGGGATGGCCACAGCTTCTCCCAAGGGGGGCCAGAGCCCTGAAAATGGTGCTTAATAGTCTCCGCCATCCAGGGGCCCTGTCCCTTGGGTTCCCTCAGTGCAGATAAGAGAGCAGTGCTCCTGACCCCAAGCTCAGCTGCACTGCCTTTACAATCTGAGATGTCTTGTTATAGGCACCCTGAAAACAGAGATCTGACACTGCCCCCTGGTCCCGCTGATGCCTTTTCTCAGCCCCAGGCACTATCTCTGCTCAGGCTGACCCTGTGCCTGCACACGGGGGTTTGCTCATCTATATGGAAATTAGTTCTTTGAGGACAAAGGGTAAGAAAGGCTAACTGCCAAAGGTCCCAACACTGAAGTCCGTCTGCTACTAGGCTGGAGATTAGTGAACATGAGGGCCTCACTGTGGCCGTGTCCACAAGGAAAGGCAGGAGCCTGGGGCCGAGGGGGCATCCATGGTGCGCAGGGGCGAGATCCCGGGCTGAGCCTTTCCCCAGGGCCTCTGTGCCAAGGGCAGGGGAGGGGTGGGTGATGGTGAAGATGGGGGCTTCTTTCTGAGAAGATGGGCTGCCGCAACTCCTATAGCAGGACAGAGGAGCGTGTCCTGCAGGGGAGGGAAGACAGACTGTGCCGAGCAGATAAAGGAAAGTTAGTGTTAGGAGGCGGCGCACCTGTGTATCCAGGCTCGGGGCTGGATGCAAAGAGAGGAAGCTTTGTTTCAAAAGGCAAGGAAGGGGCACATGGCTTTGCACTCTGTCAGCCCAGAGCGTGCAAAGCAGCTGTCCCAGGGGAACGTGAAATTTGTCTCTGCAAGCCACTGTGGTCAGCAAGACACTGGCAACTACAGAAGCCTACACCTAAATGCCTCTCATCCGGACCTCAGCTGCTCAACCCTGACTCCAGGGCTGGACTCCAGAAACAATGCAGGCTCAGACTGGACAGAGAGTAGGAGACCCAAGGACCCCGCAGGGACAGGCACCTGACCGTGTGAGAGTCTGAGGGCTGCCCCTCCTGGGCCTGCCTTCACGGCCCCCTTGGCCTGTGCAGGCTAAAAGCAGGGTGGGCCGGCTTCCCGCTCAGATGTCCTGCAGGCTGAACCCATGCCTGGCTTTTCAGTGTGGGACATGGTCTGGGTTAGGTGCCAAGCCCTCAGCAGAGGGGTGCAGCTGGGCAGGGCTAAAGGCCACCCTGCTCCAGAGGCCCAAGCCTCCTAGGTGGTAATCCTGCCTATACCCCAGACACTGAGAAAGAGACTGACATCTTCAAATGTCTGTCCCCGAGGCTGCCGCCCCACCTGCCTCCCGAATCCCTGGGCCTGTGCCAGGAGAACCTTATAGCATCTTAAGGGCCTTAAGAGCAGGCACCCCCTCAGGTGTGGACGCTGCTGAGGCCTGAGGCCCCCATCACCCCACGACCAGACAGCCAGGCCCCTTGGAGGCTCACCTTGATGCCCTCGATCCTGAACCCCAGGGTGGCTGTGGAGCTGATGGTCTCCCGCCACTGCATGTACCGAGGCTTGGTCACAGCCCGCTGGGCTTTCTCCTCTTCGGTGGGAGCTTCCGGGTCCACCTCAATCATCTTCTGGTACATGTCCTTCCGCAGGCTGGGCTTCTTCCGGGCCTTCGTGAGCTCCTCCTCCAGGTAGGTTCTGCATGGGGGTGAGACGGTATCAGGGCCATGGCTTCCCCGCGGGCGGCCCCTAAGTCAAGCATGTTCATCTGGGGGGGGGGGGGGGCACATGCTCTGCTCTGGCTGGGATTGGCTCTTAGATGGAGGAGAAAAATAGCAGCCTCAATAAATCAGAGCAGCTTTCTTCCAGGACTGGCTGGAAGGCCCAACAAAGCCCAAGGGCTCTTCCTAGCATAGCCCCACAGGGGCCAGCAGAAGAAGGAAGGAGCAGGCCCCCTTGGCAGCTTTTCGTGCTCTGGGCTCTGCTGTCCCCCTTGCCTGCCTGGGACGCTTCCATAAAGTGAGGCTTTCCACAGCCAGGGCCTGTCTCGCTTAGGGAAGTCCTATCCTCCCCACTTCCTACCCCCTTCTTTGGAAGCCTGAAGGCTGAGCCTGCCCTTCTATCTCTGGCTCTTTCCTAAAAGAGGAAATCTTGAGGACAAAGGTCAGGTCAGAAGGTGGCCTTGGAAAGGGCTCAGTGGTGGATGGAGAAGCCCATGTTGGGGTAGGGGAACCCGAGGGCTCCTTAGCCCCCGCTCTCCTGGACATTCCTGGCTCATTCCACCCCCTCATACCTGAGCCGCCAGCCCTGAAAGCCCAAGAAAATGCACCACCTGAGCTGCCTCACGGCTCTGCCCTCTGCACGGCAGTTCTGCTGACCTGGTGGGGACTACCTCAAAAACTGGGGGAGGGGACAGGGGCAGGGACAGTACAGGACTTGGGCAGCCCAAGATTGAATTGCTGACCCTGGGCTGCTGGGACAACCCCTCCTCCCAGCACACATCCCCACGCTTCCAACGGGGCTGTCCCCCTACTGCCATCTCCAGACTGGAGGGGGTGAGTCATGCCACCCCTCTTTCCCCACAACAGGCTCAGCTCCTGCCCGCAGCCCTTCAGGAGACAGAAACCAGCAGTGTCAGTTGCAGGATGGGGAAGTTTTCTCCCCTTTGCCCCTGTGTGGGTGGGAGCTGCCCACAAAGGCCCCGCCTGCCCTGCACCCGGGCCCCCACTCTCCCCATCTGTCTCCCACACCTGCTCCACGCTTCCTACCACACCTCCTCCAAGCTGCCGGTTTGGAACCTAGAACACACTAAATAAAAACTCAGGACCCCTTAAAAACGATAGGTTTTTGGAAAACACCGTATCCACCAATATTTGCACTGAAAGAAACAGGAAGAACCACACAAATTCTTTGGGTATGAACTTGGGCCTGGTTGGAACCTTCCAGGAGGTGGTGAATACCATAAAGGGAGGTCAACAGTTTTTGGCTGGGCACCTGCACGCACACGCACATATGCACATACTCGTGTGCACAACTGCACACACACACACAGGTACGTGCACACATACACTCCGCCTCTGTGTGCACACAGCCAGCTGGGGAGGCTGGGAGGGACGGCGCCTCCGCGGGAGGGCGGGTGGCCACACTTCTGCAAAGAGCTCCAGCCGCTCCCCAAACAGGAAGCAGACCTTGCTGCCGAATCCCTTTTCTCTTGGGCCTTTCTCCAAAAAGGGCCCCTGCACCTCAGTATGGACAGAATCATGCCCCCCGCAGGAGAGGAAAGGGGCTGAGGGAGCTGCCCGCAAGGACTGCCAGCTGCATGGGTGGGGGGCCAGAGGCACATGGGGAGGTGAACCTCTGAGTCCCTGCCCCCTACTGCTCTGCCTGCCCCAGAGGGACATCAAAGTTCCATCCCATGCGGGGCACTGGGAGGGGAGATGACTCATGACTAAGTGAGGGGAGGACTCCTCTCAGGAAGACAGCCAGCCTGTGGGGAGCCAACAGGTGGCAGACCAAGGTCACTCGGAGCTTCTACAGGACCGAGGCGCTGGAGACGAACTAGTCTCCAATCCCTTCAGACCCCCAGTCCTAATGTCAGAAGGACACTGCCAGCTCTCCATGGCAAGTCACACATCTAAGAACCCTCCCAGAGCCACATGAGCATATGTCCACGTGGAACCAGGGTTCCAAGAAGCCACTAGTTGAAGATGCTACCAGCACCAGCATCACCTGCTTCTTAGCAACCCCTCCCCCCCCACCGCGGCCAATCCTGGTTTGCAGACTGGCCTTTCCACTTGTCTGGGACACATCTCAACCCCTTGTGCCTTGGAGCTCGGTGTTGGAGGTGGCTCTGGACTCCAGCCCCACTCCCTCCGGGGGTGACCTTGGATGGATGATCTTGGGAGATCTGAGGCCAAGTCTGCTGGATTAATGCATCTGAGAGAAGGCCACAGTCCACGGTCCAAATGGAACCGGCCCAGCACGCCGGAGAGACCCTGTGGACAATGGGTCTCACACCACCTTCTTGGGAAGCTCTGGGCTGTGGCTGGAGACTTGACTTGCTGTCACACAGGCCTGGTATAGATCTGCACTGTGCCACTGCCCAGGGTGGCCCCCTGAGTTACCGAACTGCTGGGTGTCAGAACTGTCCAGCGCAAAATGGACCATGCCCAGGGGGCTGAGAAAAAACAAGCATCTAGCATAGTGCACAGGGAAGGTGGGGCTGGGTGGGCCCTGGCTCTGGGGAGACATCCCTCTCCCCACCCCTCGCACCCACTCCTCTCTCATTCCACTCCCTCCACCTGCAGGCCCTTGTCAGGACTGGGTTAAGCATGTCCCAGCCTCGCTGGTCACTCTGAGTCTCTCCTGAGAGCCCTAGGGTGTGAGGAGGGTACTACACTACAGGGGAGGACGGCCCCAGCAACCCCAGTGAGCAGGTAGATGTCACTGGAGCCACCAACTTCCAAAAAATGACAGGAAGTGTGTGCTTCCTGGATGGCAGAGTCCTTACTCAAGATGGAGGAACGCCAGCGCTCACCACCAGAGGGTCACAGGAGAGACCTAAGTGCCAAAACCTCCTCACTCCTTGCTCCTTGGTCTTCCTGTTATCGTCCCCACCTCCATACTGTTCATGTTCACAGCGTGAACACCGAGTGGCACACTTTCCGTGTGTTCATGCTGTGACCTACACCCTCTCCCCTGCAGCCAAGCTGAGTCCTGCTGGTGTGTGGGTTGGAAGCAAGGGCCACACCTCCTCCCAAAAGGGCACTTGCTGGGGCGCCAGGGGAGGGTCCTCTGGGGTCAGGAATCAGACTCTGGGAAAGAGCAATGGTGGGTGAATAGATGATCCGTTTCCCGCCTGCTCTATCCCCGCTGTGGGCTAGAAACGGTGAGGCCCCTGAATAGTGCAATAGCAAACGTGGGGCTTATGCCTCTCTACCCCCCATTCCTGCCCTGCGGGCAACAGCAGGAAGCGCATAGTCAGCTAGCAGAGCTCCCAGGAGGAGCCAGGAGGAAAGAAAGAAAAACTGGTTAGCTTGGCCCACTTCTTCCAGGTTTCTTTCTCTCTCTTACACACACACACACACACACACACGCGCGCACACACACTCTTCTTTCTCAATCTCCTCTTCTAAGAAAGAAACTGGTTAAATGCTTCAAACCAGACACAGGTTTCAGCTCTGAGTGGGGCATCTCCATGTGTGGTCACCCAAGCGAGCCACATGGGGTGGCAGGGAGGAGCCCAGCATCTGGCCATCCAGCCTGGGCATCTGCAGCCAGGGCCAGGCCCTCTGGTGTGAGTACAGCACGCTGGACACCGCATGGGCTGACAGCCTCGGGGGAGTCACCAACCCTTCTCCACAGGGAAGAAAGGGCCATGTGGGAGACTCAGGAAGAAGGGCCATGGCTTGAAAGGAGATGAGAAAACCAGTAGCCAAAACAGGGACCCAGAGCTCAGGGCGGCTGGGCCTGGCCTTCCCCCGCTTGCCTCTTCTTTTCCCTGCCGGGTCCTCTCCAGATGTGTCTCTCTCTGGGCAGAGTCAGGATGAGCCTGAGCTCTACAGCCAGGCCTGCACACAGGCCTCCCCCAGCCCCTACAGCACCCTATCACTGTCCAGGGCCACCGATGGGGCCTCTCCAGCGCCTGGGTGCCCTCCTCATTTGTACTCTCAGGCAGGTACAGCAACATATTCTACTAGCTTCTCTCCCATCCCATTCCCAGCCCTGGGGTAATGAAACGACTTCCACTCAAGTCTCAGCCCAGCAGGTCACAGAAGACAGTCGCCCCCTCCTGCCACCTACCTACTTGGTGTCCAGTAATCCCCCTGACCCGAGGGCAGTTTTCTCTGCCCTCTCTGGGGAAGCCTGGGACCAGCCAGGGACCCTTTCCTGGGTCTACCAGGAACCTCACCCCAGCTCAGGAGAGAAGGGGAAGGGCTGCCACAGGCAAAGCCAAAGTCCCTGCACCCTCTGCACCTAAGGGGAGATGCCCAGGGACGGGGCAGGCTTGCCTTGGTCAAACAGCCTGCTTGGCTTGCCCTGGCACTGCTGCAGTTTCTGGGCAGCCCCGCACTCTCTGCTCTCTGTTGCGTGGCTGGCCCGGCCGGTGATGAGGCGGGAGTGTGGGATGCAAGGGCACTGGCTCACCTGACACCCATCTTGCAGTCCATTACACAAGGCGAGTCGAAGTCGGCCAGCAGGTCGTCCATCTGGTTGTAGCGCTCCCCGTCCTTCACCACGTCCCCATGGTAGGCAGGCACGAAGGGCCTCAGCACGTCTGCCATCAGCCTGTCCAGGCAGCGCTGCTCCGACTCACAATGCTTCTTCAGGATCCTGCCGTTGGCAGCTGCCTTGAAACTCCCTGCGGAGCGAGTGCAGAAGGCCGTGTGTCCCCAGCTGCGGCCAGCTGGCAAAGGCTCAGTGCCTGGGCACCCCAGGGATGCTGTCCCCTGGGGCTGGCTAAGCCTGGGACTGACTGAATGTCCACATTTCCACTGTGGACCAAGCACTTTAAGGGGTCTGGGTTCAAGTTCCAGCCTCCCCACTTACTGACTGCAACCCCCGACTTCCCTGGCCATAGACTCCTCAACTCAAGATGGAGGAACACTAGCCCTCACCACCAGAGGGTCACAGGGCCACAGTAGAGCGCTAAGTGCCAAAACCTCCTTGCTCCTTGGTCTTCCCGTTATCATCCCCACCTTCATCATCAGCCTGCTTCCTATCAACAACTCAGCCTAACCTGAGAAGCTCTGATGGGACAGGATTCAGAGCCAGGGCGGGGGGATGGAGTGGGCTGGGAAATGGGGACCTAAGGCTCGGCCCACTTGGGTGGTGCTCCTTTTTGTAGGTATTTACAAAAGATGTCCCCTTTGTACCCGTGGTCAGGGACATGAAAGAAATGTTGGGCCCTGTGTTGGCCTGGAAAGAACCCATGGGCTGGTGAAGTCACAAAGGCCAAGTCCACAGGCAGCTACTAAAATGTCCCTGGTGGACAAGACATCCAAAGGGCCCCACACATGGGCTAAATGACTCTGGGACCTTGGCTCCAGATGTTCCACCTCCCTTGTCACTGTCGGCCCAGTTGGGAGACCACCCTGACCCAGCTGCTGGTCACTTCCACCTGGCACCTGCACATGATTCTGCAAATGGGGAGGAGTGACTTGCCTGCCTCTCCCACCAGCTATAGGCTCCTCTGGGGCAGAGACTACGTCCCTATTAATGTTGTAAACCCCTAGGGCCATGGCAATGCAGGCACACAGTAGGCACTCAGCTGAAGCAGTTAGCTTTGCTTCTTTGTCCAGGATGACAAATGGTAGGCAAGCTATAAATACTGATGGCTTCATCTGTCTTGTTGAGTAAAATTGGAAGGGAGGAGGAACGAGATTGGGAGAGACGGGGATTGGGGGGAAGCATGAGTGGTCTGGGATAAGGGTGGAGGACACGGGCTCTGGAGAGGGCAAGAGAGAGGGCGGGTGCCCGTGTTCATTTACAAGTCAGCACTGAGGCCACATCTTGCAAGTGGGGCTGCAACTGCAGACTAGTGTCTCAGAGAGAACCTGTTCTGGATGCTTTTTCATCCCAGGGCAGGGCGCCCAGGCCCCACACCAGCCCATCTGCCCAGTGGATCCTGCGTGGGGAAGTCCAGGGGAGCGGCAACTACCTGCGTGTCCTGCCAGTTGGATCCAGGGGTACTTCTTCTTGAAGGACATGACAAAGGGAGACCAGTGCACCATGTTCTTTATTTTCCTCCATGATTTGCTCTAGAAACAAGCAAACGAAAAGCTCTCTTGTTAGAAAGACAACCACTGCTTTCTGGTTAAGATGAATTCAAACCAAGGGCTCTCACTGCCTGTGGCCATGACAGGGCCAGGCCTCAGGCACAGGTGCCCTTCGTGGGCTCCAAGGCCCCTGTTGCCATCTTTCATGTGGTGATCCGTCAGCGGTGGCTTTGCCCCATTTTACAAACCGGCTGAGCAAAACGCTCAGGGGACCTTCCCTCATCCTAGGAGCAATGGCCCCTCCAAGGAAGGCTAGAGAGGGTCACTATCATGCACACGGCTAGAACGAGTCACCGTACCTTTTATTTATAGAGGTGCCAGCAATAGAGAGAGGCACCTCTTCGTGTGAGTGGTTTGAGGAGAGACCTCAGAGGAGTCCCCAGGACAGTGTCCCCACCTGCAGCTTCACTGTCACAGCTCTTTCCTCTCCTCTCTTCTCCCTTTCAGCCACCCATCTGTATGTGTGTGCGCACAGGTGCATACATGTACGTGCATGTGCATGCCTGTGTGTGTTTGGAGAGAATAGGGCCTTTGGGCAGAAAGCACCTTCTGATTTTCCCAACAAGCATGCAAGGCAGTTATTATTATTTCCATTTGGTACAGCCTGGGCCTCAAAGAAGTTAAGTGATGAAACTAGGATTTAAACTCTCCTCTGTACTCAACACACACACAAAATCCTTTTCTTCCTCAGCAAGAAACATTTCTTTAGAAAAAAATCATTAAGTTAACTTGAATAAGAACAGACTGTGGAGATGAAGATCAGGTGTCCCCCAAACACATCAGCCCTGAAGGAAGGGAGGAGACTCTGAATGAGAAGCATTTCTCATTCCTGAGAAAGTGGATCCCTGACCAGCAAAACCACCAGGAGCAGAAGCCACAGGACTCTGGGCAGGAAGGATGGAACAGTGCCTGAGATTCTGCAGAAGAGGGAGATGGGGTGGTCCTGGCCTGCAGGGAGTTGGGGGCGCCTTGAATATGCGGCTGTCCACTCCCTGCCCCAAAGAGAGAGTGGACACTGCTAGCTCCCAAGGAGAAATCAAGGTAAAATCGGCTTCCTTTGTTTTTTTTTTTTTTTTCCTCTCTCTCTCTGCTGAGACTCGCTGCTTCTGTCATCAGGTTTTCAAGTTAAAAATCTATTTAAGGAGAGGAATTCTTCCTTACTAAACCTGGCAGTTTTTATCCCCATCCCAGAAACCCTCACCCCACCACTGCCAAGACCAATTCTATTCTTACGAGAGGGCAGTGCCTGGGAGGCCATGTGACACAAGGGCTGGGCCTTCACTGACAAGGGTGTTTTTCCTAGATCCTTCTGATGGAGATCACCAAAGAAGGCTAATGCCGCGGAGGTATTTTTTATCTAAGCACCCAGCAGGCTGCACAAACAATCCGAGTGGACAAGGCGCAGGGGTAACAATGCAGAGGCCTAATTACAGAAGGTGAGCTGAGCAGTGGCTCCTGGGGAAGCCATTAGGCAGGTCCAGAGGGAAAGTGCACAGCAGGTTGCCACCTGCAGGTCACATCCCTACAACAGAGCTCAGAGCAGGGGAGGGTCTGACACGGGACAGAGGTCACAATGGTGTGGATCCAATGCCCACCCCAGCCCATGAAACTGCCCCATTAGGGAACAACTGACCCCACAAATGTGGGACCTCTCGGGGCCTAAATTTCTTCTGTCCAGTGGAGGACAGGTGGCCCACCGGGGTCCTGAGACTGATAGATACTGTAGGATTCTGGAAAACAACCTTCTCTCCTCCCAACAGCAACAGCTTCTCCAGCAAAGGCCAGACTAGAGAGAGCCTTTGTCACCCAGCTGCAGGTGTCGGTGTGCACTGTGTGTGTGATGCAATGGCAAACCAGCACCCACAGAGGCAGGTCCCCGGAGCCTGCAGGGGCCATGCAAAGACTGCTCACTGCTAGGGAAAGGAGCTCACAGGGGCTGCACCCAACAGAGGCAGTTTGGGGACACTCAAGAGACGGGAAAAGGAGACTCCAGCAGGCTGGGGTCCTGTGAGGCAAAGGCCCAGGTGCTCGGACTCAGAGCAGTTGGGAACCAGACCTGTGGGGAAGGGGACCTGAGGGACAGAGAGATGAAGAGGGCAGGCAAGGTTGACTATGGCTGCCAGGAGAAGCCTGCACTCAGGAGATCGTGGTATGCTGAGGCAGGCCAACCTGGATCCTGGCTCCCTCCCTCCTCACTGGCTCACCTCCACCAAGCTCCTGGTCTTTTTGTGTGTGTGTTTTGGGGGGGAGTGAGCGAGGTATTGCTCTGTCACCCTGGCTAGAGTGCAGTGGCATCATCATAGCTCACTATAGCCTCAAACTCTTGGGGCTCAAGTGATCCTCCTGCCTCAGCCTCCTGAGTAGGTGGGACATACAGGTACACCACCACCATGCCCCTCTTGTTTTTCTATTTTTTTGTAAAGATGGGGTCTTGCCATGTTGTCCAGGCTGGACTCAAACTCCTAGCTTCAAGTGATCCTTCTGTCTTGGCCTCTCACAGTGCTGGGATTACAAGTGTGAGCCACCATGCCTGGTTCCTGATACCGTTTGGGACCCCATTCCCTTATCTGTAAAATGACAATAACACATAGATTCCCTTTATCCCAGAAGATAAAACTATTAGCCACTGCGGTGTTTGTGGAAGTTTTTAGCCTTCTGTTTTCCAAGATGGGGCACAGGTGTCTCTAAAGTTACCCTGGGAACGGCCTGTCTAGTGCTAAGCAGAGGCATCGCAGTGAATCCTGAAGAATAAAGACTGTGGAGCCTCAGGCTGGGTCAGACTCACTGGAGGGATGCAGGTCTCCAAGACCTATGAGGCTCAGGCATGGTGGCCTGTGACTCTGGAAGGCAGGAGGGTGAGACAAGAGGCTTGACGCCAGCAAGGCCATTTGAATTTGTGAAACTGCTAGTTCCTGGTCTTCTCTGCAGAGGCCAAAGAGGAGAGGGGTGCTCCAGGGTGGGGGTCCTCTGACAGCTTGGGACCCAAGAGCCTTTCCACATCACAGAGCTCTGAGCAAACAGGGCCTTGTTCTGTTTGTCTTTCCCCCCCACCCCCCACATCTCCTCCATTTCTCTACCACGAAAACAGCCCACACGTGAGTCTGTCGGCCCATCCTAAGGCTGCCCCGCCTGGACAAAGGCTGAGGATATCCCACTTGCGAGGAGTGCCACGTGTCGCCCGGGGACTTCTTTGCTCTCTGCTGGCAGCAGTGCTCAGGGCTTTCCCCGCGGTTTTAAAATAGCAGTGCCCGGGCAGTGCCTATGTGATTGCCAAATAGTAAACAGAAAGCACATTTCAGGTCCAGGCTAGGGTGGAAAGGAGGGCTGCAGGGGGACCCCCACCGTCCCACCCCAGCCCATAGGAGCAGATACAAACAAAAGGATTGGAGGTTACTGAAAAGTCTGTTCCCTTTCCCATGTGCGGGAGACCCCGACCACCACAGGAGCCAAACCTACTCTCGGCAGGGGCTGCCTCCCAGGAGCAGGTCAGGCTGACAGTCTTCCCTCCGAGCACATGGCTGGAGGAAGCCACAGTCCTTAGAAATGGATTCCAGGCCTCTTCCCCCAGCAAAGACAGGTGACAAGGCAAGAAAGCGTCCTGTGCAGTGGAATTTATCACTCTCAGCTCTGGCCCTCTCCCAGGGCAGAGTCTCAAGAGTGAGTTCTCACTAGCAGCCTCTGTTACTCTCTGTCTGAAATCAGACCACAGTTCCAGGGCTCCAACTTCTCAAGCAGAGCTCCTGGGAAATACAAAAGCAGCCTTCAAAGGCCTTGAACATGGGTGTGGCAAAAGGCACTGACCACCTGCCCAGGGCAGAGCTAACTGGTCATCAAGGCATCTGACGTCCTCTGTGGACCCTTCTCAGAGTATCACAGCTCTGTATGCGTGGCAGGCCTCCACTGGGTCCTCCATGAGTCTGAGGCAGCCACGGCCAGCTCTACTGTGACCCTTGCTTGCCCAGCCTAGCCGAGGATGTGCTGGTTGTTCTTCCTAAGTCTGTGGTGTTACAGTGCAGGGGGATGCACGCTGCTGGCACTGTTTTTGTCATCTCTCAGGGAGATGGCAGGGCTCATTTCTGTAGACATGAAAACATACCGCCAACATCTGGCATATGCACTAATATCTGTTACCATTTATGGCGCTCTAAGTGCCAGGCACCAACCCAGTATGGCCTTTTTGTAATCTTCACAACAACCCGATGACAGAGAGGAACATTTTCAACACTTCACAGAAGAGTCCGAGGCTCAGATTACCTCCCCAAAGTCCTTTCCTTCTGTGCCCTGATCCTCTTGCCTCAGCCTCCCAAGTAGCTGGGACCACAGGTGCCTGCCACAATACCTGGCTAGTTTTTCTATTTTTTAGCAGAGACAGGGTCTTGCTCTTGCTCAGGCTGGTCTCAGACCCCTGAGCCACCATGCCTGGCCATAGCTGGCTCTAAGAACCTCCATATAAGGCCAGGAGCAGTGGCTCACACCTGTAATCCTAGCACTCCAGGAGGCCTAGGCGGGTGGATTGCTTGAGTTCAGGAGTCTGAGACCAGCCTGAGCAAGAACGAAGCCCCATCTCTGCTAAAAAAAAAAAAAAAATAGAAAAACTAACTGTGTGTTGTGGCAGGCACCTGTAGTCCCAGCTACTTGGGAGGCTAAGGCAAGAGGATCACTGGAGTCCCAAAGTTTGAGGTTGCTATGAGCTGTGACAGCACAGTGCTCTACCCAGGGTGACAGAGTGAGATTCTGCCTCAGGAAAAAAAAAAAAAAATCCCAAACCCCAGATGCGTCCTCTCCGGAGCCACTCTAGTGCCATTTCCAGTGTAGCTACCCAAGGAGTGAGGTTTAGGCTTTCCATGCATCGGATCAGACCCTAATTGCTTCTAGACTCTGTGGACAGGACTCTGCACTTGTTTGGGGGCACTTCCCCAAATAGCGCCATAAGCCAGTGTGTCCCCAGTTGGGTAAGGGGCCTGAGGTGGGCTGGAGACACGAGGCTTTTACTTTGATTCTAGGCCAGGTGGTTAAACCAACTGAAGACCAGGCATGAAATCTTTCAGGTACCCTCTTGGATACATGGGCTTGGATGAGAACCAGCTGGGTAAATGAAGACACCACCCCTGGGTTAAACAAACACTGGCCTTGGCTTTGCTCTGTGGTTCACCTGCGGGCAGGCAGTGCCTTCTGCTGACATCTGTGCCCCGTGCCTGTGGCAGCCCTGACCTCACTCCGTGAGAGGCAGGGTCTCATGCTGAATTCCAGCTGCACAGGGACACGCTGGACCCCAAGTCACTAAGGTAAGTGTGCAAGAAAAGGATCCCAAAAATAGCCAGACTGAGGTAGGGGATGCAGCTGGGGGTGCAGGGGCAGGGATGGGCGTTGGGGGATGTGATCCTTTAAAACTCAGAGCGACCAGGAGACCTCTGGTGGTGTTCTGAGTAGTTTTGTCCCCTTGCACCTGACTTGAAGGAGCTAAACTATTCAGAGAATGTGGAGAGGAATTTCCAGTGGGAAGAAAAAAAACCTGACAACAAGAGAACCCCAACCCTCTTCACCAGGCAGGCACGCTCTGTTAACAGCCAGCAAGCCCGTCCCAGCAGCTGATTCTGTTCACCCATGAGTAGGAAGCCCTCACTTTGGGAGGCTCAGGCCACGACACATCCTGTCTTCCCTCCTCCTCTTTGCCTCTTCCCCCAAAATTGCTGATGGCAGGAGCAGATGTGCGTCTACTCCCTAGAGGCAGCAGCTCACCTCCACCCCCCACAGAGCCTCCCCAGGCCTGGGGCCCTCCATCCACACCTCTGGCCTTGTACTTGAAGTGGCTCAGGCCAGACCTGATGCGCTGCCCGTCTGGCCGTAGGTCTGCCAGAGCCCAGGCTGAGCCTCAGGGCAGAAGCCTGGGCAGGATCTCGATCCCCTGTGTTTATCTAGACCAAATTCCAAGCCTCTCCATGCTAATGGCCCCTGGGCAGACGCCATCCTCTGGTTGGTTTTCCCTGTCAGGCATCCCAAGTCATGCTACAGGGAAATGCTGCCTTAAACAGATGAAAGGGTTGACTGGCAGAACCTCAAAGTCTTCCCTTCATCTTCCATAAAGCAGGGAGAAAAGGATGGCTGGTGGGGAGGTGAAGAGGAGGAAGTAGGGGTCAAGAGGGGAAGCCAGGACCCCACGTCTACCCCAGCCTAGGATATGGGCATGTGGGAGTCTCTGGCCAGCCCACCTGCAAAACACTTTAGCTACTATCAAGGTCAGCTACCTAATATGTGGGCCCCGTGCAAACTGCAAGTGAAGGGCCCTGCTGGGGGTCCCTAAAAGCCCAGCAGAGTCAGCCAGGCCTGCAGGCTGAGCCCACCCTCACACCATCCAGAAGCAGGAGACCAAAACAAAAGGTATGTGAGGGGCTGCACTTGCCCATCAGGAACATGGCCAGAAGCCCCTGAAGAAAGTTTGGTTTCCAGGCAAGTGGGGACTCTGCTCTATTTCTTATCAGGGCCCCTGACACTCCCCTCCCACAAGCCACAGCAATGCTGGGGCTGTTCCAGAGAAGCAGGCCTCCTGGATGGCTCCTTATAGCCCCAAGCTGACCCCAAGATGGCCACCCTCCCCTCCCGCTGCCCTTCCAGGCCCACAGCTGTTTCAAAGTCGTCCTCTCTCCCTCCATCAGGCTTCTCTCTGAAATCCTCCATCTTTGAGCTAGAAAGACAAGCCATACCTTAGGATTTTGTTTCTAGAAGGCAGGAGAACGAAGTAGGACACAGTTCAGGTTTGGGGGATAAAATGAACACGTGTTCTGCCGGCTGTGGGCAAACCTCAGCTCCCTCATCTGCACACTGGGCACAGTAGCCGCACACACACCCTGCCTACCCTCTGGGGGAAACCATGAGAGCCCGATCAGGGGACACAGACACCTGTTCTGTATGCTGTCACACACAGGCACACTTTACAAATTCTGTGCATGCATTTTAAAAATCGAAATCACAGAAAAAAATTCTGTTTTTCACTTCTGTGCATGTATTTTTTTAATTGAAATAATTTTTTCCTCCAAGGCACAGCATACTGGCAAGTATCCAACTGGGCCCTTCTAGAGGGCCAGATCATTGTTGGGTGGCAATCAGCTGAGCTAGCTGTGTGATTAATTGCTTACAAAGCTTCCCCTCCGATGCTCATGTCAGCTCTAGGAACTCAGAGGGCAGTTCCCCAGACCCCCCCGAGATCCGTGACTCGGGGAAAGAGTCAGAGCCAGGCAGAGCCCAGGTGACTCAACAATTTCTGGTTCAGAAGGTCAACCAACTTGCACAAAGTAGAAAGAATGGTTTCCCAAATCACCCCATTTCTCATATGTGGAACTCTTCAAGGCACTGCCAAAGAAGGTTATTTGGGGGATGAACAGTAAGATTGCCTAACAAATTTCCTTTTATAAAGGACGATCACTTACCCTTAAGTCCTTTCCCATCTAACCCGTTCCCTTAATTTGCTCGTTTTCCCATCAACACTTCTCCTTTTAGTCAAATAGTTTGATCAGCCGACTTTCATTTTTAGATAATTTTTAAAAAAAATCTCCTCTTTTTAGTTAAATAGTTTGATCAGCTTAATTTTATTTCTAGCTAATTACAAAGAACCCCCCTTTTTTTTTAATAGTAAAGAAGAGATGAGAGGAAATCCTTAAAATATCAGAAAAGGGGGCGGTGCCTGTGGCTTAAAGTGGCCCCATGTATAGGAGGTGGTGGGTTCAAACCCAGCCCCGGCCAAAAACTGCAACAACAACAAAAATAAATAAGTAAAGAAAATATCAGCAAAGGGAAATAATCTCTGCAACTCTCCAAAACCAGTGTCATCAGACTCCTTGGTTCACCCATGTGTGTAATGCAAAGAAGCTACGTGTTCAATGCCTGACAGATTGCTAAGTTCTGTACTAGTATCTCATGTAATTCTCACCACACTGGTAGAGTCACCTTCATGACGTAAATGATGAAACAGGCTCGGAAAGGTTTAATAACTTGCCCAAGGTCACATAGCTCCCAGGTCTGTGCCACTTAATTCTGAGGATTTAGTTTTACCAACAGGATTACTGGGTCCCCCTCCTCTCTCCCAGTCCTGGGGCTATCTGCCTCTCCCCCAGTTAGAAAATAGCCTCCGGTAAACAGCAAGGGCTTTGTCAGGGGAGTGACCTTTCAGACAGGGGAAGCCTGAACCTGCCCTCCCTTCCCTCCCTCCTAGTCTGTTCCCAGAATGTCCTCAAAGACATACACTTAGGGAAGGCGTACTTAACAAAAAGCACTGAAAGTGGACGGAGGACACCCCTGCCCGGGGAGGATTTGTTCTGTGTCAAAGCCTTTGTGTTCCGCTCTTGCAAAAGTCTGAGCAAAAAGTCATTGAGTTTTCCATGTTTGGAAAAAATGCTTTTTTCTTCCTTCTTCTTCATTTGGTCTTTCTAAAAAAGCAGTTAGGGTTTCCCTGGTGATCATTATTTCCTTCACTGGGGAAAAGCCTGGTGCTTCTCCCAGGCTGCCGAGCCGTGACAGCAGCCAACTTTGTTCATTGTATTCCCCCCTGGCAGAGCCCAGCTGGGCCCACAGAGCTGGGTGCAAGCCCAGGCAGGTAGGGGCCCCTGGCTCAATAGCTCCCTCCTGGAGCCCCGGTTAGAAACCTGGCTGGGGCCAAAAAGCAATACCTGCCCCTGCCAAAAAAGAGCTGGGAGCTTGGAGGGGTGGAGGGTGGAGGGAAAGAGCTTTCAAAACCAAGAGACACCAACGATCGGAAAAATTAAGCCCAAGGACTTGGCAGGGCAGGTAGCTCCAGCTAAAAATAAAAGTCTGGATTTAAGACGAACTGGCTTTTCTCTTTAACCAACAAGAAAATCCCCCTAAGAACCAGTGCAAAATACCTCTCAAAAAAAAGACCTGAGTCAGGTTTTATTTCATTCCCACCCATCCCCGCCCCTGGTGTGATGTTGCCACACAAAGGCGTGAGCGTTCTCTCACCTGCCCTTTACAGAGCCCACCTGAGTAGGGCATAGGGTAGGAATCGCATTGAGAACCGTGGGACGGGTCAAGGACTTCCCTCAGAAGCAACACTGTCAGGGGCAGGAGAACACAGATGGTGGGTGCCCACTGACGCCTGCAGGCTGGGACCCTGTGGCTACTGTGGGCACAAGTGGCAGGAACCGGCTCTGTGAGTCTGGATGAGTGCTCTGTCCTCTTCCAGTCCCTATCAGGTCACAGGGCTGCTGCGCTCCGGGTCTGGAGTGTGTGGACCTGGTCAGGCTGGACACTGTGGCTTCCCAGGCAATGATCAGGCCCTGAGTGACTCTTTCTGAGGGGCACCACCAGGCTCTACAGAGTCCTTAGCTGCACATGCTGGACAAAGCCAGGAAAACCCAGAGCGGCTGCCCAGATGTCCCCTCCTGGTCAGCTGCCTTCTTCCTGCTGCAACTAGAGGCCCAGTTTCTAGGCCAAGGGCATTACCCAAATGGGCAGCTGGGGGCCTCTAGCACAGCCACTCTTCTCTTCCACCAGCATCCAGAAGCCTGGTCAGGGGAGGCTGCGGGGCCCAGGGGCAAGTACAGGGCTGCAAGGGCAGCCCCAGGTCTCCTAGGAGGGAGAAGGGCCTTCTGGGGACACAGGGCAGCTTGAGACTCCTCCCTATACTCACTCTCTTACACACCTGCTCCAGTCCAGCAGGGCAGGGCAGGGCAGGCCAGCTTGTCCCACACCTATCCCACCTCTAGGTCTCTGCTCTGCAGTGCTCTGCCCAGAAAGCTCTCTTCTCCCTCCTCCCTTCTGCATGTCCACATCCTTCCTCTTCCTCCAGCTGACCCCTTTGGGATTTGCAAGCTGGCCCTATCTCCTCCCTGAAGCCTCTCAGGCTACTCCAGCCCCACACCATTCCCGGAATCCTTCCTGCAGCTGAATCTGCCCGGTGCTCTGTGCTTCTGTGCTATACGGTGTCTTCCAGTGGCGGGAAGGCTCCTGGAGAGCCGGGATCTGTCCTAACCCTCTGTCTGCCCCAGCTGGACAGTCGGCCCCCAGCACACAGTAACACACACTCAGGCCTAGAAGGCAAAACATACTGAAACCAGCTTCAGGCTGCTTGATGTTCACCTGCTCACACCTGGATTCTTCCTGAGACATCTCCAGACAGCAGGTGGAGATGGGGCTGCATGCTTGATACTTGGGGGAACATCCTATCTGGTCTGCCAGGGTTCACTCCACATCCCCACTGCTCTAGCACAGTGTGCAGCCTGGCCATCCCCAGCCCCAGGGTCTTTTCACATGAGAAGTGAGGATTTGGAGGGCCGCTTTCTACTCAGGCTGGTCATCCCTGCATCTGAGATGCCCTTGCTAGCAAGCACTGGGGGGCAGGGTGCTGGGGACACCAGTGAAGATGGCTCTTCCACTAGCCACTCTTTGTTTTGGGGCCACGCTCCTACCCTCATCCGAACTTTACAGGAGCTGGCATCAAAGGGGCTCACAATCTTGCCAAACCAGTCTTTTTTTGGTTACCCAAGAATCGAGGTGTCTTTCACCCAAAATGGAAATGTTCCTGCTCATCCCCACCCAGCAGGGCCCAGCAAATGCTTCATCTCTGGTTGGAAGGTCACTAACTTGGCTCTTCCCTCCCTCCTCACTCCTGGATTCCATCCTCTGAAGAACTAAAAATAATGAAGGGCTAGTGGAGGAGTGGAGGGAGGCAAGAGAGGAAGCTCGAGGCATAGGAAATGTTTTGGTGAACACAGGGGCCTAGCCCAGCTCTCACATCAGGGGCCTCTCAGGGCCTCAAAGGCTGCTGGGCCCAGAGGCCAGGAGGGGACCAACAATAGGAGGAAACAGGGAGTGGCTGAGGGCTGGGGAAGAGCATGTGGGGGGTGGGCAGCCTTTCTTCAGGCTGACTTCCTACTGGATAAAGCTCCCAGGACAGCAGGGCTCAGCCTTTCCTCTGGGAAAGGGCGCCAGGCTCTGGCCAGCCAGTGAGGGCCACCCCTGCAACATGCATCAGGAACCCTCCCTCCCTTCGGCTCGTCCACTCCTCCCAAGGGACTTTATTTTTACTTTGGTAAATGCAAAAAAACAAGGCTGAGTTCCAGAGGGTGGAAATTTACTGAGGGCCCTCACTGGTCAGCAATTAGCATGGAGGTTCTCCGAATGCTGAATGTCCCAGGGTCCCTCCTGGGCCAATCTCTCAGAGGGACCAGCAAGGACATCTGGCCCCACCTCTACCCCAACATACCTCCGCGGGCACAGCTTCCATGGCCTGGGGGGCTAAAGGTGCTCAATCCTTCTTTCTCAGCCCTTGGAGATGTAAGATTGGGCAGGAGGGGACTGAAGCCCACTACATGTGAGCTATTCTAGTAATGATAATATGTATCCAGTGCTTACTAGAGTAAGTATTATAGAGTGCTACGTATTTGTTATGTTAAAAATATCTTATCCCAGAGCTGTTCCCATTTTACAGATGGGAACACTGAACCAGAGAGATGAGACAACTTACCCAAGGTTCTATAGATGATTACTCAGGCAGACTAGCTCCAGGGCCCAAGCTCTTCATCACTCACAAGGCTGCTTCTTTTCTTATCATTGGTAAAATGTAGCTTTATAGTCATTTATAGACAGCTGATCCTGTCATTCCTCCTAGCTAGTAGTATTAGACAAGCTTCTAAACCTATCTGAGCCTCAGTTTTTTCCTTATCTGTAAAATGAAAATACCACCTATCCTGCAGGATTGTTTTTGAATTCTCTGGGTGCAGTGCCTGCTGTATAGACAGGAACACCCAATAAAGGTGAATGCGTATTTCATACCTGTCATGTGTACTGTCTGGTCTCTGAGTTCCCCAGGGGCAAAAGCCTGTGAACACGATGAATCACACGGGAGGCAGGTCTGCACTGGCTCCCCTAGACATTAGCAGCAGGGTCTGACTACCTCCTCCCCTTACGCCCGCCTTGAACCCTGCTAGCCTTGAACCCCGCCTTTCTTTGAGAAAATGCAACAGGTAAAGGCCACAGCCGGCAGGTAGTAAATCCCCAATAAATAGTCCTATTCTCTGCCAGAAAATGAGGTTTGCCCAGCTTCTTTCCAGAACTCCAAAATGCCCAGGAGCCACTTTTTTTTTTTTTTTTGAGACGGAGCCTCAAGCTATCCCCCTGGGTAGAGTGCCATGGCATCACAGCTCATAGCAACCTCCAACTCCTGGGCTCAAGCAAGTCTCCTGCCCCCGCCTCCCAAGTAGCTGGGACCACAGGCGCCTGCCACAACGCCTGGCCATTTTTTGGTTGCAGCCATCATTGTTATTGGGCCGGCCCAGGCTGGGGATTCGAACCCTCCACCTTAGGTGTATGTGGCTGGTGCCTTAGCCGATTGAGCCACAGGCGCCGAGCCAGGAGCCACTTTTAAGCCAGGTATGAGAGGGAGTGAACAGACAGCAGGAGGCTTGGCACAGAAAGCACCAGCAGCTCTTGTGTTTCCTGCAGACCACCCCTTGCCCAAGGCGCCCCCAGGGACCTGGGGTCTGAAATAAGT
>CAUYQV010178221.1:0-22664 GCA_963574575.1 Galagoides demidoff
CGCCTGTGGTCCCAGCTACTTGGGAGGCGGAGGCAGAAGACTCGCTTGAGCCCAGGAGTTGGAGGTTGCTATGAGCTGTGATGCCATGGCACTCTACCCAGGGGGATAGCTTGAGGCTTCGTCTCAAAAAAAAAAAAAAAAGAAAGAAAGGGAAAGGAGCAATGTGGTGAAGTGATTAATTCTCGTTTGAACACATAAAGCCATTTATAAGTCAACATGTTGTCAGCAAAGGGGCAGACATAAAACCGAGAAACAAGGGTCAGTTATCTTTCTATATGCTAGTAACATGTGGTCTGAAAAGGAAATCTGGAAAACAATTCCATTTATGATAGCACCAAAAAGAATAAAATATTTAAGACTAAATACTTACAGGCTAAAAACTATATAACATTACTAAAATAATTAAAGAAAACCTAAATTAATGGAAAGACAACTCATGTTCATGGGATAGAAGACTTAGTATTGCTAAGATGACAATACCAACCAAAGCAACAGATTCCATGTCATCTCTATCAGAGTTCCTAACAGCATTTTTTGCAGAATGATAAATCCCTAAAATTCATATGGGCTTTCAAGGGGCCCAGAATAGCTAAAAGAAATCTTGAAAAAGAAAATTAAAATCAGAGGATTCACATTTACCACTTACAAAATTTACTACAAAGCCACATTAATCAAAACCGTGTAATACTGGCTTAAGGACAAACATACAGACTAATGGAATACAACCGAGTCTGGAAATAACCCCTTACATTTATGGTCAGCTCATTTCTAACAAAGGTACCAAGACTGTCAGTGGGGAAAGAAGCCTCTCTAACAAATAGTGCTGGGAACAAATGGGCTTTAATAGATGCCCATATTAAAAAAAAGAATAAAGTTGGACCCCCTACCACATACTAAAATTTAACTCAACATGAAGCAAAAACCTAAATTTAAAAGCTAAAATTATAATACAAGAAAACATAGGTGGAAATATTCATGGACCTTGTATTTGCCAATGGTTTCCTAAATTTTACACTGAAAGCACAAGCAACCAAAGAAAAAAACAGATAAACTGAATTTTATCAAGATTAAAAAATTAGGCCAGGCACAGTGGCTCACTCCTGTAATCCTAGCACTCTGGGAGGCTAAGGCGAATAGACTGCCTGAGCTTACAGATTCAAGACCAGCCTGAGCAAGTAAGAGACCCTGTCCCTAAAAAATAGGTGGACTTTGTGGCAGGTTCCTATAGTCCCAGCTACTCCATAGCTGAGACAAGAGAATCTCTTGAGCTTAAGAGTTTGAGCTTGCTGTAAGACATAAGGTCATGGCACTCTACCAAGGGTAACAAAGTGAGACTGTCTTAAAAAAAAAAATTTAAACTTGTATACATATAAAGACACTGCTAAAAGAGTGAAAGAGGCTCGGCCCCTGTGGCTCAATCGGCTAAGGTGCCAGCCACATACACCTAAGGTGGCGGGTTCAAATCCCCAGCCTGGCCCGCCAAACAACAATGATGGCTGCAACCAAAAAATGGCTGGGCATTGTGGCAGGCGCCTGTAGTCCCAGATACTTGGGAGGTGGAGGCAGGAGACTCGCTTGAGCCCAGGAGTTGGAGGTTGCTATGAGCTATGATGCCATGGCACTCTACCCAGGGGGATAGCTTGAGACTCCATCTCAAAAAAAAAAAAAGAGTGAAAGATAACCCACAAGATGGGAGAATTATTTGTGAATCATATATCTGAGGAAAGTTTAACAACCAGAATACATGAAGAACTCCTACAACTCAACAATAAAAAAGACAAACAACTCTATTCAGACCAACCTTATTCACAAAAACCAAAAAGTAGAAACAACCCACATGTCCATCAATAGAAAAATGAATAAACAAAATGTGGTATATGGGTCAGCACATATGTGGTGTATGGGTCCACCTAAGCACTCGTAAACCAGTGGTTAGGGCGCTGGCCACATATACCAGGGCTGGAGGGTTTGAACCTGGTCCAGGCCTGACAACAATGACAACTGCAACAACAACAAAAATAGCCAGGCGTTGTGGCAGGTGCCTGTAGTCCCAACTATTTGGGAAGCTGAGGCAAAATAATCACTTAAGCCCAGGAGTTTGAGGTTGCTGTGAGCTGTGATACCACAGCACTCTACCAAGGGCAACACAGTAAGACTCTGTCTCAAAAAAAAAAAAAAAATGTGGTGTATATATATGCTCAATATATTGGATATTATTTAGCCATGAAAGGAATGAAGTTCTGATATGTAGCACACGGATAAACCTTGAAAACATTAAAGTAAAATAAGCCAAACATGAAATGATCAATATTTTATGATTTCACTTATATGAACTATCTAAAATAGGCAAATTGGCCAGGCACAGTGGCTCACCCCTATAATCCTAGCACTCTGGGAAGCTGAGGCAGGTGGATTGCTTGAGCTCAAGAGTTCAAGACCAGGCTGAGCAAGAGCAAGACCCCAGTCTCTACTAAAAATAGAAAAATTAGCCTGGCATTGTGGTGGACACCTATGATCTCAGCTAAGGAGGCTGAGGCAAGAGGATCACTTGAGTCCAGAAGTTTGAGGTTGTTGTGAGCTCTAATGCCATGGCACTCTAGCCTAATGCAACAGTAATACTCTTGTCTCAAAAAAAAAATAAATTAAATAATCAAATTCATAAAGACAGAAAGTAGATTAGAGGTTTTCAGGGACTGGGAAGATGGGAGGTGAAGATAGTGTGAGGACTTATTGCTTAGTGCACATAGAATATTTGTTTGGAAAGATAGTAGTGATGGTTGCACAAAATTGAATAATTAATGTCACTGAATCATACACTTAAAAATGGTTAAAATGGGCTCAGCACCCGTAGCTCAGTGGTTAGGGTGCTGGCCACATACACAGGGGCTGGAGGGTTCGAACCTGTACCAGGCCCGCTAAAAACAACAATGATAACTACAAGAAAAAAAAAGCTGGGTATAGTGGCAAGTGCCTGTAGTCCAAGCTACTTGGAAGGCTGAGGCAAGAGAACCACTTAAGCCTAAGAGTTTGATGTTGCTGTGAGCTGTGATGCCATAGCACTCTACCAAGGGTGACATGGTGAGACTCTGTCTCGGGGAAAAAAAAAAAAAGGTTAAAATGATAAATTATAGACTATAATAAACATATTTACTAGAATAAGAAAAGGAGTTAGGAAAAGAGAGAAAAGGCACACCAAACCTATGTGTCTACACTTAACAGGGAAACTAAAGTATGTATGTGTATGTACAATTTTGTGGTCTCTTAAATAATTCATCACACATCTCTAACACTGCAGGATAGACTGGATGAGGGAGAGATTATTGGTTAAAAAAAATGAATTGCTTCTCAACACAGTATTCTTGGCAGCAAAAGGGAAAAAAATTAAAAAAGAATTACTAACCTTGTACAGGAGTCCAGACCAGAACACAACAGTGAGAAAAGTATGGCAAAATATGCATGTGAGCTATGTCAGAGGTAAGAGCAATAGGATTTGGTCACATAATGACAAGATGAATAGCAGGCAACAGTCAAGCCAGAGAACTCAATGCTTCTAACACTGAATAACCAGGAACATAGTTCTTTTACTAATCTTGATCTGTAATGTGGGGGTAAGGGGACAGAAGATTTGGGGAGAAAGATTAATTGAATGTGAGTTAGTGATATCCAGAGACTGTCCAAGATAGCTAGAAACAGAAATTAGATGTTCAAATTTTTAATTTAGTACATTGGCTTTTAGAAAAATATACATAAAATTCTTTAGAGTTCAATGTTTTCTTACAAAAGAAACAAACATTTGTTCTGTTTAATGTCGAAGTTCAGAACATATTAGATTCTCTCTCCTAAGTAATACAATCTTGTCACACCAGCTGATGCCTAAATTATTCACTGGCCACTGAACTGGCACTCTTCCATAGTAGCACACATGCCATTAATAACATTCAGGGTGCTGGATTCCATTCACAGGAAAGTGCTACGGACTCAGAAAGATAGAGGCATGAACATTTTGAAGTGTGTGAGGTCAAGACTGACATCTAACCCATTGCATCATGGCATTATTTTGTCACAGTGCATTCACAAAGCTATCAGTACCTTTAAAATAAGGCTATAATATATATTGAGGGTGCCAAAATATGTATACACATTTTAAGAAAGGAAACTATTAAATTTGGAATAGTCAATATATACTGATAACAAAAGACAAATACAAGGTAGAGCACCTGTTGTAACTGCAGCCATCAAACATGACTTGAGTATTACAAGTTTGATACAGTTTTTTTCCTTTCTTAAAGTGTGTTATACATCTTTTGGTACTTTGTATGTATGAATGTGTGTGTGTGTATATCAAAAGGAAAAAAACTGATAAACTTTAAAATTAAAGACTTTTATTCAAAGAATTAAAAACTATCACAAAAGTCTTCTTTTGTATGAGCAACTGCAGTTAGCCTGTGAGTTTGCCATCCACAGATTCAACCCAACCTTAGATCAAAAATATTGGGGGGGGTGGGGGGTGGAACCAAAGTGGATGGTTGCATCTAAATAGAAAATATACATACTTTTTTCTTGTCATTATTCCTAAATAATATAGTATGAGAACTGCCCACACAGTATATTGTATTAGGTATTATAAGGAATTGAGAGGGCTAGGGGCAGCAAGGCTTACACCTATAATCTCAACACTTTGGGAGGGTGAGGCCAGGAGGATCACTTGAGACCAGGAGTTCAAGACCAGCCTGAGCACCATAGGGAAACCTGGCCTCTACAAAAAATAACAAAAATTAGCCATGCATGCACCTGGGGTTCCAGCTACCTGGGAGGCTTAGATACAAGGATCACTTGAGCCCAGTAGCTGACGGATGCCGTGAGCTGTGACCATGGTGATCATGCCACTTACACTCCAGCCTGGGCGACTCTTTCTACTTAAAATAGACTGAATCATCTTTAAAAAAAATTAGTGTACAAGAGAATGTGTGTGCAATTACTACCCCATTTTATACAAGGGACTTGACCTAAGCATCTGTGGATTCTGCACAGGGAAGCCCTGGAAACAATCCCCTACTAGTACCAAAGGGTGACTATATTTAACAGGTATAATTCCAGAATACAGTCATTCAGATCAGATATAAAATGAAAAACCAGCCTAGTTTACATGGCATTAAACTCATTATATATTTTACAGCTACCGCATTCAAAATTAAACAAAGTCACTTTGTGATTAAGCTTTTTAAAATGTTTTTGCCCTATGCCTGACTAGTAGTGTCTACTTATTACTGTTTTATGATCTAGTAACATATCTATAAATACAAGAGAATAGTAATGACACCAACTTTAGCCCATTAATGTACAAGTACACAAAGTTACAGAGCCTTCTCAAAAATGACATATAAAAAGAAATCAATCAGCATTAAAATTAGGATTAAAACTCAGAGCTACCCCATTCAATCTCATTATTCATCTTATTTCTTCTTCATACTACTGAAATATTTACTAAATCAAAAATACTGATTTGTCATTTTATAAACAGAAATAAGGAATTATCATAGAGAAGTTAATTAAGGAGAGTAAAGTACAGATTCAATAAAATGTGGGAAATGATCACAAAAGAAACATCATTTTTCTTTTCAGGAAGAAAGAATAGAAGGAAGTTAGGAGGAAACTGGGCAAGAAGAAATGTAGAAGTTACAAGGGTCTAGGCACATAGGAATCATACAATTATGGAACTGAAAGGGTCCCAGAAAACCTTTAGAAGATCTCATACTAAGAATATCTAGATTGATTCCAATGATGTTTCCAAATGGACAAAATTTAGTATATGGAGAAGCAGTAGTATTTCTTCTCCTCTCCCTTTTTCTAAGAGTTTAGTTCCTTAGGCACTATATTTAAAAGACCTTATCTAAAATATATCCCCATGGCACAGAGCCCAAGGACACTGCTATAAGCAAGGTACTCTACTAATGTACTCAGTTATAATATTTCAGGATTTAAATGTGAGATGTAATTATGTTCCTCAACTAAAATACATGCATCTAATTCACTTGTTGACCAAATTTCTAATGGTGAACAAAATCACCTATTTTTATGTGAATGAGGTTGGGAATATGTTATATTTCTGGTTACTGTAAGAGAAATTTTTAACAATGAAAGGTATCTAAAAACAAAATCAGTTACTTTATGTTGTTCTCAAACTAAAACACAAATATAGCCTTAAAGAAAATACTACATTAAGAAGAGTAAATTCATGACCCCCAAAAGTCTAAAAGGCATCTATAAACTTTTATACTTGATTCCCTGTTTGTGCTTAACAAAAAAAAGTACTTATTTCTTTTAATGTGAGATCACAAAAAATTGACATGACAAGTCAATTTATCCCATACACTTACCAATTTGTCCCTTATCCCATACAATTTAAGAAGCCATGGATAGGGGCAGCACCTGTGGCTCAGTGAGTAGGATGCCAGCTCCATATACTGAAGATAGTGGGTTCGAACCTGGCCCTGGCCAAACTGCAACAAAAAAACAGCCTGGCGTTGTGGCGGGCACCTACAGTCCCAGCTACTTGGGAGGCTGAGGCAAGAGAATCACCTAAGCCCAAGAGCTGGAGGTTGCTGTGAGCTGTGATGCCATAGCACTCTACTAAGGGTGACAAAGTGAGACTCTGTCTCTTAAAAAAAAAAAAAGCCATAGATATAGTGGGGTCTCAGTTTTAGAAGGAAGCCCCTTATGATGACTGAAAAAAGTTCAAGGTGAGGCTGGACAAATATGGTTGGAATATTATTAAAAGGAATTTACGCCTGGATGTGGCGGCTCATTCCTGAAATTCCAGCATCTTGGAAACTGAGGTGGGAGGCTTCCTTGTGGCCAGGAATTAGAAACCAGCCTGAGTAAAATAGGAAGACCCTGTATCTACATATATTTTTTTTTTTTATTAGCCAGGTGTGGTAGTACATTGCCTGTAGTCCCAGCTACTTGGGAGGCTGAGGCAGGAGGATCACTTGAACCCAGGAGTTGGAGATTATAGGGAGCTCTAAGCATTCCACTGCACATCAGCATGGGCAACAAAGCCAGATCCTGCCTCCTAAAAACAACAGAAGAAAAAAGTAATTCACATATGGGAACGGAGTTACATCGGAAAACATCAAAATTCCCTTCCAGCTTTGAAATTTCTGTAAGTCTATGTTCCAGTTATCTACAACAAGCAGTCCTTCATTAAATCTCAGAGAGCCCCTGTTATGTGTTCAAATACACTACTATGCTAGGTATAACACAAAAAGGTGACTGTAGAGTGGTCAGAGAAGATTTCATCCAGGAGATAGATATCTTAGTTAAGCCTTGAAAGAGAGATATAATTTCACATGAAAAAATAAAGATGGGTGTCCATGCCTAGGAAAAAGAATAGAAATAAAAAGCACATAGCATGTTTGGAGAATTATTAGACAGAATGTCCTGAGAGTAAAATTGTACTTTATAAAGCTGAAAAGCGAAGATGAATCAAAATGGTAATAGCATAATACACTATTTATTGAACATACCAACTGGTCAATCTACATTCTTAAATTCTGACATATATTAAAGGTAACTTTAACGTTGAAATTCTCAATTGTGTATCAAACTGTAGGGGGAAAGATGATATAAATAAAACCATCTCAAGGGACTCCAAAAAGCCAAAAAGAAAAAAGTCAGAGGGCTCACATTTCCTGATTTCAAACTGTATTACA
Source organism: Galagoides demidoff (assembly GCA_963574575.1). NCBI lineage: Eukaryota > Metazoa > Chordata > Mammalia > Primates > Galagidae > Galagoides > Galagoides demidoff. Next base: position 7,713 of record CAUYQV010178221.1, read on the forward strand.
AAGCTACAATAATCAGAACAGTGTGGTATACTAGCACAGAGACAAACAAACAGACAATGGAATAAACAGCCCTGGCCAGGCATGGCAGCTCATGCCTATAAGCCCAGAACTCTGGGAAGCCAAAGCAGTGGATTGTCTAAGCTCATGGGTTCGAGATCAGCCTAAGCAAGAGCAAGACCCTGTCTCTAGGGCAGCACCTGTGGCTCAGTGTGTAGGGCGCTAGCCCCATATACGGGAGGTTGGCAGGTTAGAAACTGACCTTGGCCAAACTGCAACAAAAAATAGCTGGGTGTTGTGGCAGGCACCTATAACATAATCTTAAAGGCCCTAGGATATAAAGAAGGGTAAATGAGCACAAGCTTTAACCTGAAGTCACCAACTACATTATCCCCTAACAGAAGAGTAAGCCTGTCTTTTGAAGCTCTGAAGCCAAGCATTGACTTTTTTCTCTACCTGTCTTAGATGACATCTTCTTCCAACATAAAGCTATTTCATCTACAATGAAAATATGTTGTTAGTGTAGCCCCTTCATCAACAATCTCAGCTAGATCTTCTGGATAACTTGTTGCTTCACTCTACACTATTATAATATGGAGACTGCTTCTTAAAATTCATGAACCAACCTCAGCTGGCTTCAGACTTTCCTTTTGCAGCTTCCTCATCTCTCTCAACCTTGATATAACTGAAGAGAATGAGGGCCTGGCTCTGGATTAGGCTTTGTTTTACATTGCACAAGGGTGTCCAACCTGCAGCTTGTGTCACATCCTGATTTTGTGAGAACAGTTTTTTTTGTTTTGTTTTGTTTTTGCTTATCTGTTGTGTCAGATACCACAAAAAAGTATGCACAAGACCTTGCTAATTAGCTTGTGTTAGTATTTACTGTGTGGTCCAAGCAACTCTTATTTTTCTAATATGCAGCAGAAAAGAAAAAAGGTTGGACACACTGTTGTGACTGGTTCGATCTTCTATCCAGACCACTACAACTTCCTCCTGGTTTACTTTCTTATCACTTGTGTTCACTGGATAGCACTTTCAATTTCCTTCAAGAATTTTTTCTTTGCATTCACAACTTGGCTGTTTGCTGCAAGAGGCCTAACTTTCTGCCTATCTTGGCTTTTAACATGCCTCTCTCACTAAGCGTAGTCATGTCTAGCTTTTGATTTGAAGTGAGAAATGTATGACTCTTTCTTTCACTCGAACACTTGCAGGTTACTGTAGTGTTATTAACTGGCCTAATTTCAATATTGTTGTGTCTCAGGGAATAGGGAGGCCCCAGAAAGAGGGAGAAACAGGGGAACAGCCCATACATAGGTGGAACAGTCAGAACATACACAGAATATATCAATTAAGTTTGCCAACTATATGGGTGCAGTTTGTGGTAGCCCCAAATCATCACAACAGTAACATCAAAGGTTACTGATCACAGATCACCGTAACAGATACAGTAATGGAAGTGTGAAATAGTGTGAAAATTACCAAATGTGACCTGAAGCAACCACATGCTGTTGGATAAAAGGCACTAACAGACTTGTTCAACACAGGGTTTCCACAAACCTTCAAACTGTACAAAACACAATATTTGCAAGGCACAATAAAATGAAGTATGCCTGGGTATTTTCTAGCTTTGCCACTAAAAGGCCCTAAAAACCATAATAGTCTAGTACCAATGAGAATACCTGGCAATAATGTCTATAGCTTGTTATCTTAAACACTATTTTTCTAATAAAAAGAACAGGAGCTCCTTAGAGAAATGGCTGACACCAAGGCTAGAGTAGGAAAAGTACATGGTAAGACAAAACATCTTGTGGGGCCAGAAAGTGAGCCCTGAAGGAAGGATGGGGCCCTATCACAGGGATCCTGGAGTAAGCTTAAAGAGGATCTCGCTGGACAATCTGGGAGAATCTGTACAACAAAGCCAATAATGACAAATGATAGGCTATAACCCATTCAGTTAACTATAAATCCATTAGTTCATATAGAAACACAAGGGAGGAAGGCGGGAGAGAAGAAAGAAGGAAAGAAAAACCTCCTCCTTATAGAAGAATTCCTAATAGAGAAGTGATGAAATTAGAAAATAATCATTTGGCAATCCTTAGTCATAGCTGTTTAAAGCCAAATTCATGAACAAATGCTAAAAATGGTCAGTGAAAATAAGAAACAGTATACATGAATATTCTCAAAGTATCTCCCCAAAAGACATTGTACTTATTAATTATAAAGAAAAAAATAACTTTATAGTAGAAAAAGCTGGCAGGCACACCAACTCAATCAAATGATCAAAGTAAACAAAACCAATAATGGGACAAATCTATATATGTGCTTCATGATGCATGAGGCCCACAACACGGCTTCTGTGACATGTTGTCAAAAAGGCATAACCTGGATCCAAACATGAGAAAATATCAGACAAACCCAAATCAAGAAATGTTCTACTAAATAACTGGCCAGGATGATTCAAAAAGTGTCAAAGTCATGAAGGCAAAGAAAGATCAAGCAACTATTCAAGAGGCGAGGACTCTAAAGAGACATGCCCAACAGGACTGAATTCTGGGCCAGAAAAAGGGCATCAGCAGGACAATTGACAACACCTAAATGCAGTTTGTAAATTAGCTAACAGTAATGAACTGATTTTAATTTCCACAGATAATATGTTTGAATAGCTTGCTTTTTCAAATTAGTAATACTGAATTGATGTTAAATGATGACGTTTCTGATAACTACTGGGGTTATGCAAGAAAATGTCCTTATGTTTAGGAAATGTACACTGAATTGTTTAGAAGTAAAGGGGCTTCATAGCAAACATTGTAGAAAAAAATTGTGTATAGAGATAGAACACGTGATAAAACGTGAGGGTCAAATGTTAACTCATGAAGTATTTAGGGTGAAGCATATACAAAAATTCCTTGTGCTGTTTTTGCAACTTTTTCGTACGTCTACATTTTTTTTAATTAGTAGATCCAAAATTATTGCAAAGTTTGGGGGAGGGGAAGGAACCAAAAAAGGTTTAGCACAAAACTTTACACTTTAGAGATAATAATTTTTTTTTTTTTTGAGGCAGAATCTCACTCTGTTGCCCTAATCTAGTGTGCCATGGCATTAGCCTAGCTCACAGCAACCTGAGATTCTTAGGCTCAAGCAATCCCCTTGCTTCAGCCTCCTGAGTAGCTGGGACTACAGGTGCCCACCACAAAACCCTGATAGTTTTTCTACTGTTAATAGAAACAAAGCCTCACTGTTGCTCAGGCTGGTCTCAAACTCTTGAGCTCAAGTCATCCACCCACCTCAGCCTCCCAGAGTGCTAGTATGACGGGTGTGAGCTATCATGCCCAGCCCCTGAAAACCACTTCTTTACAGAATTTCCTAACTTTCCATTAAAACTTCTACTGTCAGGAGAGTGCCTGTGGCACTGGCCCCATATACCAAGGGGGACAGGTATGAACCCAGCCCAGAAAAACTGCAACAAAAAAATAGCTGGGCATTCGGGCGGGCGCCTTTAGTGCCAGCTACTCAGGAGGCTGAGGCAAGAGAATCACCTAAACCCAAGAGCTGGAGGTTGCTGTGAGCTGTGATGCCACACACTCTAATGAGGGCGACAAAATGAGACTCTATATCTAAAAAAATTCTGTCAAAGCGCAACTTGGTAAGAAAAATAAACATAAATATTAAAACTAGACTCACAAGATAATCCTACATTTCCCTAATAAAGATTCCCAAACAAAAAGTAACTATTTTACAACATAGAAAAGAAATTGCCAGCAATTTCAGTCTAGTATCTAGCCTTTGCAGGTCAAGAGTGGGTTAGTGAAAGAACATGCTCAAGACTAATCAATCCTGGCTCCTTCTCTGCTCTCAAACATCAATCCAGAGCCATCTCTCCCCAAAAGCCTCTCTGCCCCTCATATCAGAGCTCTCTGGGTTCCCAAGCACCCTGCAAGTACTTCTACCCTAGCATTTCTTGAAATGAACTATTTTTCTCCTCCATTAAATGATGAAATCATATAAATTAATGAACATGTATTAATCACTTCTGTATCCCTAGCACCCAGCACAGTGCCAGAATCTAAAAAAGGCTCAACAAAAATAAAACATTGTGGCATTAAAATAGCAAAAAAAAAATCTGACCTAAGAAATAGGCAAAAGGATTTGAACAGATATTTCTCAAAAAAAAAAAAACATATAAATCCCAATGAGTATATGAAAAAAAAAGTTTTTTAAGATGACCAACCATCAGAGAAATGGCAAATCAAAACCACAACATGGTATCATCTCACCCCAGTTATCAAAAAGGCAATGGCTGGGTGCAGTGGCTCATGGCTGTAATCCTAGAACTTGGGGAGCCCAAGGTAGAAGGATCAGCTGAAGTCAGGAGTTCAAGACCAGCCTAAGCAAGAATGAGATCCCATCACTACTCAAAATAGAAAAAATTAAGTGTGGTGGTGCAAACCCGCAGTAATGCAGGAATTCAAGGTTGCAGTGAGCTATGTTGACACCACTGAACTCTGGGTTCCCAGGGAAACACAGCAAGACTGTCTCCATCAATAAGCAAGCAAACAAAAAATAAATAAATAAAGACAGGCAATAACAAATGCTGGTGAGGATGCTCAGAAAAGGGAACTCTCATGTGCTGTTGGTGAGAATGTAAATTAGTATAGCCACTATGGGGAACAGTACAAAGGTTGTCAAAAAACTAAAAATAGAACTTCTATGTGATCCAGCAATTCCACTACTAAGTATATATCCAAAAGAAAGGAAATCCATGTATCAAAGAGATCTATCTGCATTCTCATGTTTTTGTAGCACTACTTAGAAAAATATGGAATCAACCTAGGTGCTCATTAACAGATGAATTCATAAAGAAAATGTGGTGTATATATACACCATGGAATACTACTCAGCCATACAAAATGAAATTCTGTCATTTGCAGCAACATGGATAAAACTGGAGGTCATTAAGTTAAGTGAAATCCAAGGACAGAAAAACAAACATTCCATGTTCTCACTCGTTTGCAGAAGCTTTAACATTTTATTTACTTATTTTATTTTTATTTTATTAGAGACAGAGCCTTGCTCTATTGCCCAGAGTGGATACAATGGCATCACTTACTATAGCTTCAAACTCCTGGGCTCAAGGGATCCTCCCACCTCAGCCTTCTAAGTAGCTAAAACTACCAGCATATGCCACCGTGCCCAGCTAATTTTCCTATCTTCTATAGAGATGGGGTTCAAGCTGGTTTTGAACTCATGGCCTCAAGGAATCCTCCCACCTCAGCCTCCCAAAGTACAAGCATTACAGGTTGAGCCACTGTGCCCAGCCACATTCAGAAACTTTAAAAAGTAGATGTCAGCTCAGCACCTGTAGCACAGTGCTTACAGCGCCAGCCACATATACGAAGGCTGGCAGGTTCAAACCCGGGCCAGCTAAATAACAATGACAACTGCAGCAAAAAAAAATAGCCAGACGTTGTGATGGGCACCTGTACTCCCAGCTACACAAGAGGGTGAGGCAATAGAACTGTTTAGCCCAAGAATTTGAGGTTGCTGTGAGCTGTGATGCCACCGTACTCTACTGAGGGCGACACAGTAAGACTCTGTCTCAAAAAAAAAAAAAAAAAAAAAGTACATGTCATGAAAATAAGACAGTAGATTTGGTGGTTATATAAGGGAAAAAAGGGGGGAGGGGCAGGTATATAAAGAAGAGGGGGAAGAACATAAATGTATGTATCACCACCGATCTGCATGCTTAAAAACAATAAACATTCTAAATTGTATTACATATATGTATATTTCACCCCAATAAAATATTTTTTAAAAACTCATTTACTGGGCCAGGCGTGGCGGCTCATGCCTGTAATCCCAGCACTCTGGGAGACAGAGGTGGGTGGACTGCCTGAGCTCACAAGTTCAAGACCCCATCTCTAAAAATAGCTGGGCGTTGTAGCCCCTGTTACTTAGGAGGCTGAGGCAAGAGAATCACTTGAGTCCAAGAGTTTGAGGTTGCTGGGAGCTATGACCCCCATAGTACTCTACTGGGAGCAAGAAAGTGAGACTCTGTCTTAATCAAAAAAAAAAAAAAAAAACCTACGAAATATTAAGAAAAGCACTTTGAAAAAATGATGCAGAATATATACATACTATTCTATTATAAACTACTTTTTATAAAATGCTAGTTATTATGAGTATTTCTGTGTAATTTAATTTTGCTACAAAAATTTTGTCTTTGATACTTTAGGGCTGAAGAAGGTATAAGGTAAGAATGACTTAAACAAGGACTGATAATGTCTAAATTAATTGTTTACCATTATATGCTCTTTGTGTTAACTATTACATGCAAAATAGAAAGCATTTTTTTAAATTCAGTAGCAATTAATGCTAAATTACTCAGTAAAGTAGCAGAGAATGTAACTACTATACAGGCTACTTTACCTTCCTGTCTCTGTGCCCTGAAATGACTGAAAACCACAGGCTAAAATTCTATATTTAAATAGAAAAAGAAATTCATGACCTGAATGTTGCCACCACACCTCACAAATACAGCACCTCTGCTGCTAAAACATTTTATGTGTTCAAGAGCCCTATGTGTTCTTGACAGAAACCATATTCAAGCAGCTGAATTTAGAACATGCTGACCTTGAGCAAATCAATGCCCTTAGCATGTACTTCTGGCCTCGATCACTGCAAGAGCTAGACAGCCTCACCATCTATAGTAGTCAACAATTTCTGGCCACTGTCCCCTGTCTATTTTAAGATACCCCTACTACATTTCTGTGTTGCACAGTTCAAAGAAACAGAATAACCCTTGAAGCTGTGTTTACCCTGGAAATCAGGCTATGTGTGCTTTCACTGAGCGTTGCTTAAAAATATTTAATTTGGTAAGTTTCCACTTCCTGCTTACATTTTTTAAATGGAATATATTTGACAAAGATTGAAAAATCAAGTATAAGACAACTTTGCTTATTGCTTCATCAGATTTATAAGTAACCTAGGCATAAACTGAGCCAGAATTGTCAGGGTTCCAAACATAAAGTGCAGACAGACAAATACTGAAAGAGAATAATGGTTATTTACCATTTTCCTGCACAATTATACTAGATATTAAAACTGTACCTGATTAAGAACTACACTGCATTTTCAACAACCTACCTTAATATTCACTAACTCTTCTGACTCTTGGAACTAATTGATAACGTCCATTTTATTTTTTTTTATCTAGGCAACATCAATCAAAATGCTTATGCTAGTTTTTGTTTAAAAATAAGATCCTCATTTTTTTAACCCTAAACACAGAATATGTAATTTAGCACAGCACTATGTAGCTTCTGAAAGTCAGGTAAATTAATTACCTGAAATTTATATATAAATACAAATTAGAAACTACTAATTGTACTTAGTAATTATTCATAGCTTTTTTTCATTCCCAACACAGAGGCTGATATTTGTGTGAAGGACTAATGCTAGAAACCAATAACATAAATATTTAGCATTTTAGATTGCTTTTTGAAGGATTTCATTTACCCTGTTGAAACATTTAGTAAACCAACAGACATTCTCAGGTATAAAAAATAAATGACGCTTTTTTTTTACACTCATCTAAAATATTTCACATAAAGAAAAAGAGGGGAGGTATCACATGAAACTAAATCTAATATGCAGAATAATGCCAAGACCCAAATAAAGTGAAGTCATTTACTAACAAGTGAACTAAATATAGGGCCAAGTAGCTAGCACCTGGGAGTTTATATAATATGTTAGCAGACTACTAAACCTCTTAAGTAGAATCCATAGACTACAAAGGGAAAGGAGGAAAAAAGCAATCTTCTTTTCATACTGTTAAATAAAATTTAAAATAATTTTTCCAGAAATAATTAAATAGAAGGAATCTTACAATTCAATAATTTAAAAACATTTTTTTGTCAAGAACACAGTGGATCAAGTAAATCAAATTATGTGATGTTAAAGGGCTGCTACCTTGCAACAATAGCAGATTACCTTTTAAATGATCTAAAATAAAATGTTTTAAGAATGGTATCTAGAGGCTGAGGCGGGTGGACTGCCTGAGCTCACAGGTTCAAGACCAACCTGAGCAAGACCAGCACCCTCGTCTCTAAAAAATAGCCAGGTTTTATGGCAGGTGCCTACAGTCCCAGCTATTTGGGAGACTGAGGCAAAAGGATTGCTTGAACTCAAGAGTTTGAGGTTGCTGTGAGCTAAGATGCCACAACACTCTACCAAGTGAGACTCTGTCTCAAAAAAAGAAAAAAAAAAAAAGAATGGTATCTAGCACACTACTGCTAAAACCATATAATCTGGAATATACTAAGAATAAATCAAGCTATACTCCTAATACATATTATAATAAACTTTATTATTAAGTGGCACAAATTCCTTCTGATGACCTATAATGGCAGGGCATATATTTAGTGTAGATTTTGGGAGTACCTTATTCATTCTCATTTCCTTTCTTGTTCTTTTTTGAGACAGTCTCACTCTGTTGCCCTAGGCTAGCGTGCCATGGTGTCAGCCTCACTTACAGCAACCTCAAATTCCTGGGTTTAAGCAATCCTCCTACTTCAGCCTCCCAAGTAGCTGGACTACAGATGCCTAGCTAATTTTTCTGTTTTTACTAGAGATGGGGTATGATTCTTGCTAAGGATGATGATCTCATCTCCTGAGCTCAAACAATCCTCCCACCTTGGCCTCCCAGAATACTAGGATTACAGGTGTAAGCCACCGCCCCAGCCCCTCCTCTGTTTTATACTAGGTACTACAACAGGTACTTCTGAGAAGAGTAATCAAGTACAGTGCAAAGGCAGATTGTAATACAAGAAAATAATTACCCCTTGGTGGGTCTAAATTTACAACCATCATGTTCTAACAGTTCCTAACAAAAACTGCCATGTTTTGTCTAGTTAGAAACTTACAAATGTCCAATGTTAGCAGATCCTATATTTGCCTGTTATGTTGGGCCTTGTAAGACTCTAGAGTAAGACTACAAATTTATTTTGGCTAAAATGAAAATAATTCAGAAAATTATGAAACTATACTATAAATTCAAAAACATTTTCATACTCAAGAATGAGTACTTGGTATTTTGAGTCTTTGGAAATCATTAGCTAGTCCCTCTGGCTATTGTACTTCAGGCTAGTTTTATATTATTAATCATGACATGATAGCACCTTATCAATACAGCAGAACCTCCATAGCTGGTGACTATCTCCCTACACTGACCACCTCCTTAAGTTGACCTAATTTTCATAGACCGGACATGCAGCACATGTATGATCAGTACATTAGGCCTAGTTCCTCTTCTTTGACCATCTCCATATGCTGACTACTTTGTTACAGTCACTTGGATAGTCAACTTACAGAGGTTCTACCGTATTTACATGGAAATTATTTTCTTCTTTAAATTTGCACCACAGGACAAACACCAAAATAGCATCACCAATGAAAAGGTGACCTAACCATTCATGGGAAGTCATGGAAGTAAATATGAATCTTAAAATCATTAATCAGATCTTGGTGCCTGTAGCACAGTGGTGATGGCGCCAGCCACATACACCAAAACTGGTGGGTTCAACCCAGCCCAGGCCAGCTAAACAACAATGACAAATGCAAGAAAAAAAAATAGCCAGGTGTTGTGGCAGGCACCTATAGTCCTAGCTACTTGGGAGGCTGAGGCAAGAGAATCGCTTAAGCCCAAGAGTTGGAGCTTGCTGTGAGCTGTGATGCCACAGCACTCTACTGAGGGCAACATAGTGAGATTCTGTCTCAAAAAAAAAAATTGTCAATCAGAATAACTATTTGTATGGAAAAAAAACAGGGTACATTAAAAAAAAGGATAACTTTTACTCTACCCTGAAAAAAACAGGGTAGAGTTAAAAAAAAAAGGATAAACAGGTTAAGCATCCTAAATCCAAAAATCTGCAACTTTTTGAGTAGTGACACGACATTCAAATTTTCAGATCTGGGATGTTCAATTCATAATGCAAAAACTCCAAACTCTGAAAAAAATATTAATTCCAAAAACACTTAGGGTCCCAAACATTTTGAATAAGGAATAGTCAACCTTTCGTTCAAACATCAAAGACTAAACAAGTATGGTTACAGTGCTGAAAGCATTCATAAGCTCATACAAAGTTATATTCCAGTCAACCTGGAAAAGTATATAACTGTTCCAAATGCCTAGTTGCCTATGATGAATCGCCTAAGCCCAGGAGTTAGAGGTTGCTGTGAGCTGTGTAATTCCATTTTTAAGTAATATTCCATTTTTTATTTAAGACACAAGGTCTTTCTCTATCCCCTCAAGCACTTAAATATCCCAAAATATAAAAACAAAAACAAAAATCCCTACTACAGATGGCACTTGTGAATCAGTGAGTAAGGCACTGGCCCCTTATACCGAGGGTGGCGGGTTCGAACCCGGCCCTGGCCAAACTGCAGACTATAGGCATTGCAGCAGGCACCTGTAGTCTGTGATGTCACAACAGCACTCTACCCAGGGCAACAGCTTGAGGCTCTGTCTCAAAAGAAAAAAAAGGCAGCACCTGTGGCTCAAAGGAGTAGGGTGCTGGCCCCATATGCCAGAGGTGGCAGGTTCAAACCCAGCCCCGGCCATAAACAGCAAAAAAAAAAAATTTTTTAAATCTCAAACCTAGGGCCGTGCCTGTGGCTTAGTGGGTAGGGCGCCAGCCCCATATACCAAGGGTGGCGGGCCAAACTGCAACATAAAAATAGCCGGGCATTGTGGCAGGCTCCTGTAGAACCAGCTACTCAGGAGGCTGAGGCAAGAGAATCGCCTAAGCCCAGGAGCTGGAGGTTGCTGTGAGCTATGTGATGCCATGGCACTCTACTGAGGGGGACAAAGTGAGACTCTGTCTCTACCAAAAAAAAAAAAAATCTCAAACCTAAACTCATTTTTATTCCCTTAACTGAAGCAGTCTCTTTCACCATGTACACTCATAAGATTATTTCATTTAGCAGAAATTCAACATTTATTAAATAACCGAAGAGTAAGTAGCTATCACCTACCTGTAGTACCGCGATTGTAGATAAGTTGAACAAACAGTCTTTGATACATGACTGGCCGACCCAAAGTCAATTACTTTAACCCTGTAAGGCTGCCGAACAGGATCTACCAACATGATATTCTCTGGTTTGAGGTCAGCATGAATTAAACCAAGACTTTTCAATTTTTTCAGCGCAGTGGCCACTTGTTGAAGAATAGGCCGAATCACCTTTAGTGGCAGGGGACTGAATTTATTTTGTTTCAGAAAGTCATACAAGTTTTGTTCCAGCATCTCAAACACTAAACAAGTATGGTTACGGTGCTGAAAGCATTCATAAGCTCGTACGAAGTTATACTCATCAGCATTTTCTGTACTAAGCCTTGCCAGTATGCTCACTTCTATTTGACCTTGACGTGCATAAGAAGGGTGATTCTTCAAAATTTTGATTGCTACAATTTCATTTGTCCCTCTTTTCCAGCATTTAACTACCTGGCCAAAAGTGCCTCGACCAAGAAAATCAAGGACTTCGTAAGTGTTTTTCATGGAGCATAAGACTTCATGCTGTACTAACTGATAGTCACCTTCTCCAGTGGTACAATTCTGTTTTGATCCTGTGGTAGTTGTCACAACCGTCACTGGATTTCCCATGTTGGTTTGCAACATTGCAGGAAGTATGGACAATTCATCAACAATCTGCATTGCGCTGTTATGATTATCCAACTCCTCACTCTTGCGCTTCAATCCACATCGCTGGGGGCCTTCTAGGAAATGAAACCTGTTCCGCCACACCCCAATCTGAGGTGCCTCCACAGGAGCTTGCTGCTCCTGAGCTGCTATGACCCTTGTAGCACCTGCAGTGTTTTTCAAAACAACAGCACTAGTCTGCAACGAAAAGCTGTGTCCTCGAGGTCTATTAAATTGTATCTTTGTCTGAAAAGCACTACCCTTGGCGGGAAGATGAGAATTTCCAAAGTTTCTACCATTCACATAGGTCCGTGGATAGTTTCTTTCCTGGAATACACAACTGCTCGGCTCTACTTTGAGTTTCTTCACACTACAAAAGGCACTTGACTGAGTTTGATAAACATATGGTGGGTAGACCAAGACTTGTGAGGCCATACCTGCAAAAGAAAAAGAGAAAACAAAAATGTTACCCCAAAATATCTTTTTCAACTTTAAATCTCATGGAGGAAACTTTTAAGGGTCCAAACTATAATTTGTTTAAAAAAAAATTAAATTCTATTTATATGTTTTCCCTTGGAGAGATAAATATCTTTAATATCTCCATTTTAGTTAACGAGTGCTTCAGCTATTTGGGGTAGAAGGCTGGAAGCAAAGAATCAAATGTATTTATTTACTTGATATATATTTACACAGCACTACAATGGTGGAGATACGCCTCATAACCCGCACCACCCATTTTCCCCAAAAAGAAAAGTACAGATCCTTCGACGGTACACACTTCACAAAAGTATTCTATCACCAAATTAAAATTTATGAACAAATGAAAAGAAAAAAAGATACACTACATAAACATAGTTTATAGTCATATCACTTAAACTTAAAGCTCAAGAACTGCCTCTAGAAAAAAAAATTATATACACACACACACACACACACACACAAACACACACACAAAATATGCCTGATCTAAAAATATATATTGGCAGGGATTTTAAATAAAATGAGGATGTCTATTCCATGAGCAGCTGATCTTGTATTCTATTTACTAAGTATATTATCTTTTGGTCTTAAAAGGTATTATACTACAAGCACAAGTTAATGATCTGCTCACGTTCATGTTGCTTTGCTTCTCAATTTGTATTTTATTATATGGGGGTATTTCTTCAAACTTCCTCCAAATAATGTTCCTAAGTTCACTTATATTTGAAAAATAAATTATTTAAAATTATTCTAAAGTCGGCTTGGCGCTGGACCACAGTGGTTAGTTACAGTGCCAGCCACATGCAACGAGGCTGGCGGGTTCAAGCCTAGGGCCAACTGAACAACAATGACAACTGCAATGAAAAATAGCTGGGTGTTGTGGTGGGCACCTGTAGTCCCAGCTACTCGGGAGGCTGAGGCAAAAGAATTGCTTAAGCCCAAGAGTTTGAGGTTGCTGTGAGCTGTGATGCCACAGCACTCTATTGAGGGCAACATAGTAAGACTCTATCTCAGGGCAGCACCTGTGGCTCAGTGAGTAGGGCGCCAGCCCCACATACCAAGTGTGGTGGGTTCAAACCCAGCCAAACTGCAACAAAAAAATAGCTTGGCATTGTAATGGGTACCTGTAGTCCTAACTACTGAAGAGACTGAGGCAAGAGAATCACCTAAACCCAGGAGTTGGAGGTTGCTGTGAGCTGTGTGACGCCACAGCACTCTACTAAGGGCGACTCTGTCTCAACAAAAAAAAGACTGTCTCAAAAAAAAATTATTCTAAAGTCCTCAAAGACAAAGTGACATTCTATTTGTTTTATCCCAGCATTCAAAAATGATGTGAGGTTACTGGAGATAAAATAACAAACATTCTTATTACTACTTCACCATTAAGTGCATCATGGTTTTGTAAATAGTATTTGATTCTGGTTTAACATAGATATGAAAAAGGAACCAACATTTTATACCAGCATAGTTAATTTTGTTCCCTATGACTTTTCCAGAACCTTTGTGATGGTTAACTCAGAACCATCACAATACAAAACGCCTATAACAATAAAAATAAGAGCTACCATGTACTAAGCACTCACTGTGCTGTATACAGTGTTATAAACTCTATATATTAGAGTTTATATAATATGAAATAAATCCAGCTACTCTTGACTTGAGTATAGGAAATCAAAACACACACACACAAAAAGAACAATTTCTCAGTACCACTGCTGGAAAAAACTGTTACCCTCGTTTGTATAGTGGTGAGTAAAAAAAAAAAAAGAACGAAAAAAGAAAAGAAAAACTGTTATTTATATAGGTGTTCTATCTTTTGGGTCTATGATACACATTTAAACATAAGTCAAAACAACAAATTCTATCAATAACTTAATAGAATCATTTAATTTCATTTTTAAGTAATATTCTATTTTTTACTTAAGACACAAGGTCTTTCTCTGTCCCCCAGACTGAAATACAGTGGCTTGATCACTCATTGTGACCTCAAACTCCCAAACACAAGCAGTCCTCCTGCCTCTGCTTCCCTTAGTAGCTAGGACTACAGCACCTAGCTAATTTTTAAATTTTTTGTGGAGATGGGGTCTTATTATGTTGCCCAGGCTAGTCTCAAACTCCTGGCCTCAAGTGAGCCTTCTACCTCAGCCTCCCAAGTGCTGGGATTACAGGCATAAATCATTGCACCTGGTTCATTTTTTCTACTTGAACAAAATTATTATATCTTAGAATTTCCCTAATGGTAAAATCCTAATACGAATGATCAAGCATAAAAATAAAGAGATAAGCCAAGTATAGGGACATTACATGATGTTCTCTGTAATATCTTTCTGAACATCTACTCTTGAACATTCAGCAAGCTCCTTTAGATTCAGATCAAAGTAATGTAGTATCTTCTTTCTGAAGCCTTTCCAGAAATGTACACCCAACAATCACCCTCAGGCAGAGCTGCCCTTTCAGTATTCTCATAGCAGTTCCTAAATCCTTCTCATTGCTCTCAGGAGATTACATTACATTGTAATCGTCAGTGTACACATTTGCCTTTCACACTATATCTAAAACAAAGTGCCCAAGGTATAGAGTTGGTATTTAATAAATGTTGGTGGGTCGAACTGAATTTAAAATACCTTCATTCTCCATAATTTAAAAATCTATATTATATTAACTGTGCAATTTCCTACTATGGTATTGTTAACTAATCATAAACATTCTTTAACTCAGAACCATCACAATACAAAACATCTATAACAATAAAAAGAGTTGCCATGTACTAAGCACTCACTGT
>CAUYQV010178222.1:0-22364 GCA_963574575.1 Galagoides demidoff
GACATACTCCTATCTGACAATGTGAATGTTACTTTCTTTGCATTATTACTGTTATTATTGTTTAATATTTCATTGCAGCAATCGTCTGATTTCTTTTCTGAATGTATTTATCTTCATTTGTTCTTTATGAGGTTTTTGTTCCCAGTCCTTATGTTAAACATTGTTATTGTCATTAAAAAAAATAAAACTGCTTAACATCTCCACTATTATTACTTTGTAATTTGATCTGATGACCTGTAAGACAATCAACACATGTCATTTCATTCACATTTTATTTTTCTATTACTACATATTAAAAATAATAATCTTCATTTTCAAAATTACTTTTCAAAAAATTCTCAAACATCTCTAGAATTTAACATTGAGCCTTTTTATGAAAGGAATGCTTCTCTTCACTCAAAATCGTATTGTTCTATCAGTATCGTTCAAAAATAATAACAGTAAAATCCAATACATTTTAAATATCATAGAGAACAATTATTGCAGCATTGCAAATCAAACCATCAAACTATCCAATTTGCATTGTAAAGATTTGATCTGAATGTCGTCATGATTTTTTTTTTTTTTGAGACGGAGCCTCAAGCTATCCCCCTGGGTAGAGTGCCATGACATCACAGCTCACAGCAACCTCCAACTCCTGGGCTCAAGCGAGTCTCCTGCCTTAGCCTCCCAAGTAGCTGGGACCACAGGCACCCATCACAGTGCCTGGCTATTATTTGGTTGCAGCCATCATTGCTGTTTGGCGGGCCCGGGCTGGATTCGAACCCTCCACCTTAGGTATATGTGGCTGGCGCCTTAGCCACTTGAGCCACAGGTGCTGGGCCAGTCATCATGATTTTTTTGATGCCTTCCTCCATGGCTCCCAAACTGAGTTCATTATATATCTTTAATCATAAGATTTTTTTCTTTTCCAGAAAGACAGGCGTAACTGCACGGACTTCTTGTCTGACTTATGAACTCCCTAGTTCCTAACCTATCCATGAAGGTAGATACATCCAATGCCCCCACTTCAGCATGTGCTTCTTACACCACTGGCGTTTCAAGGCCAAGCTCATTCTCCAGGCCACCTGAGAATTTTCTTCTCTCATTCCTAAAATCGAATCTTAGAGACACACACCTTCATAAGGTAACAGTCACTCAATCTGAGTTACTCTTTACACTAAAATTTTAGAAGTGAGAACATTTTTAATAACACACATATTTAATAGAAAAAAAATTTCATTTTCATATCATAAGTGAAATTTATCTATAGAATCTTGAGGGAGAAAAATGAGGTCATGGTCTAATAATTCTATTCCATGTCAAACTTACATCCATCTGTGGAAAGATACTATCATGAATAATAGAACTTGCATCTACTCAAAAGATAGAGCTCAGAGATTAGGTGCGTTTGCAGTCTCAGAAAATTTTTAGTACATCTCAAAACCATCCCCTCTTACTATCTTTATTTAACAATCCTTTCAACCTCCTCCCCAGTCTTTCAGTTTTACAGAGAGAGTAAGACTATGATTTAACATAATTTCAAATTACATGAGAAATTGAGGTTACTTACTTAATGTGAGGGCTAAGATTACTACCAATATTTGTATAATACTTTTGAGATTTTCTGTTACTATTATATGCCACATCTCCCCCATTCTACTTCAGTCATTTAATTACCTACAATAATTTGAGATGCAAGCTCTTGTACTCCACTGGGGACTCTTAAGAAACTCAGGCACTTCAATGGTAACTACATAAAAGCTAAAACAATAGACTAGGAACAAATTAGATATTTAATTTGCAAATAATGTAAGTGTTTCACTATTGGAGAAACACTGAAATCCTCAGTGTCTCCCTGGTCCTTCCTCACTCAAAATTTACTCCACAATCTCCATAAGATTACACAAGACAAGCTCATTCCAGTGGACAAAAAAGGCAACAAATGTGATGTGATCCTCAAGATAGAGTGAGAGGCGCTGTGGGTTTGAGAGGAGGCGTGCTTACTTGAGACTATTGAGAAGGTATTTGGCAAGTTAAGGTCCAGAGGAGAAGACAGCAAATCATGCTTTGAAGACAAGGTGCGTTTTTTATTTTTGTTGTTTGTTTTTTCAGTTCAACAGAATCTCAGTCTTGCTCAAGCTGGTCTTGAACTCCTGGGCTCAAAGTGATCCTCTAACCTTAGCCTTCAAGTTATCAGTGTGAGAACTGTGATATATATTTGATGGAAAAGATTATAGAAAAAACTGTATAAACACGATATATAGTCATTCTGGCATGTGAAAGTTTTCAAGTGTATTAAATGGAATGACAACAGAATATGAAATATATGTGAAGATCTAGGGATGAGCACCATTTGTATTTTAAAACTGTCAATGTGAATTTAACATAAAGTGAGGATATCAAATATGCACATCACATAGTATGTAGAATGTCATTCACTAAAGTTTTATACTCCAGATATCACCATGGTCTTTAGGTACTTTAACAATACACATAATAATAATAAAAATAACAATAAGATGACTAATTCTTTATAAAAAAAATTAATATATCAACTAATTTTTCTACTTTTTGTAATAAAGGTAAAAGACTACAAAAAAAATTAATTGAGTCCCATTTCCTGAATAAAAAAGCATTTTTTGCCTTTTATTAAGTCATCAATAACTTTTATTGAAAGCAGTTATTTATGTCAAAAACATCAGTACTGTAGCCCTAATGTAGTGTGCAATATTTCTATTTTCTTATTATTGCTTAAAGTATCTTGGAGAAAATTAATAGAAGGAATACTCTTAGCATGAATTTAATAAATTGGAAATGTTTCACACAGAAACTAATGAAGAAGAGTTCTTTCTGTCTTTCTGTTCTCTCTCGCTCTCTTTTTTGGTTCTTTGCTACTTTTTAAATTTTTTGCAAATTAAATCACCAACTTCCCTTTTTCTCCCTATAAATTTCGTTGTGAATGTAGGAGATACTAATCAATTTTTCATCATTTCCATAATAGATAAAGTATAATTCTCTGAGTTTTCCTGTCATCCATATAAAAAAATTAGTATCTACTCGAAATCTACATTACTCAAGATTTTTCTTAAGATCAGAATGTCTCACACCAACCAAGAAAGAAACATACCCACAGATAGAGATACAATTAAAAAAAAATGACAAAAAATACTTGTCTTAACCATTCAGATTGCTGTTACAGAGATCTATTTCTTAAAAGTATAGAAAGACCTTACTGGTCTATAGACTGCTATCTTTTCTCTATTACTTCAATAAGAGAAGGGGAGAGGGCAGTCTCTAAGTAATCTCTCTTTTATAAGGATACTAACCACATTCTGGAGGGTCTCCCTTATACCCTGCTAGGCCTAGAGTCCACATCTAAATATTATCACACTGGGGATTTCATTTCAACATAGGGATTTTGGGTTTGAAACAATCATTCAGGCTATGTCAATACTTCATGCAGCTGTAAATAGTGATAGTAAGTATACAATTTGTTAGAACAATCACCTTTGAAAAATGTGAAAGAGTGATTAAAAATCAAGGAATGAAAAATGCTCCAGGCCCACATAGTTAGTATATACTATCTAACCTCTAAAGAAGGAGTATTTCCAGCAGTATTTAAAATATTAAAATCCATAAACTATGATCATAATTTGCCTATTTTTCTAATCCAATAAAAAATTAAATTTTAACAGACATTAACTACTTAAAGAGTTTCTTTATCCAAATTCCATAGAATGTATTATAGTGAAATAATTTTTTAAATCAGCAATTTTATAGTATTAGAGAAAAGGATATCCATTATTGTCCATCATTATTAAATAGTGGAGCTTTGAGACTTGGAAGTTTGATTGAAGACAGTATAAAAGAATATGGAACAATTAATGTATAACTGAAAGGGTAAAAACTGTCCTTATTTTGCTGATGATAAGATTATGTCCCCCCAGATAAAGAGACTGTTCCATATGTAGGAGGTATATATGTCAATCTCATAGACATAGATGAGAATGATATTTATCAAAGACTGGAAAGAATATGGAGGTAAGTGGGTGAGGAGAGCTTGGTTAGTGGATATATGCAGCTAGAGAGAAGGAATAAATTCTAACATTCAATAATAATAAACTATTTCTCCATGTATAGATATTATGCTTATCCTAAATATCCTCATCAAGCATACCTTATTCCTGGTAAGACTTTCATCATCTAACTCAAAGGGACACCCAGAAAATATGATGAAATTCCACTTTATTTTAATCCTCTTTCCTTTTCTTCTTCTTATTTTTCTATAATTATTTTCATTTTCCTTTGTAATACCTGTATTATCGAAACATTTGAGGAATAGGAATCTAAACTCTAACACTCAGTCAACCACATTTCTACTATTTTTACTGAAATACATTTCCCTTTACTTAATACTCTACACATTCTCTTTTGTCATATAATTCAGAAGCCTGCATATCAGAATATTTCTCTCCAAATCTTACTAAGTTGTAGGTCAGAGAGCAAGATCCTGTTTTAAAAAACTCCAAACCTCTGCAATATCTATTGCTAAATGATCCATTTTTCATGCTTGAATTGTGCAGATTGAATCAGCTGGTAGGCTCTATTTACTTCCTTGCTCACGAATGCCTCATTCCCCTTCTAACCTTTTCCAATTCTTCCTCAATTCACTCAATAACAATCTTGTTTTCTGCACATACTTACTTTCTTCTTTTTTTCCTTTTTAAACTTTAATCAGCTCTGTGATAGTCTCCTCTCTATTATTTTAAAATTTTGATTAACATGGATTCTTTTAGATTTTGAATGCTACATCTCTTGATATCTTTATCTTTTTTTCACTTTTTCTAATCATTTCTCTGGGTAATCATCAATTGTTTTCCCTCAGGAAAATATGTCTTCTATGCACTAAGCATTTCTTCATCCTTAAAGGACATTTTAACATAATAGCATATTATGAAATATATTTTCACTCCCTAGGGTCTATATATAATTTAATTTTTGATAGTAAAGCTAATTTTTAAAATATATATCATTAGAATTAGACTTTTTTATATTTAGGAATATAAGATGAGTGACCTAGAAGTATATTTAAATTATTTTGTATACAATAATGAGTAGCCTTTTTTTGTATTGTATTATAATACAATATGTATACAATAATGAGTAGCCTCTTTTTGTATTGTATTATAATACAATTATAATATTAGAAGTATATAATTCCCTGATAGGAGTTTAACTGAGTGTTCTATTACTCCTAGTAAATGTTGTTATAGATGGATGAAGGAGATGATTTAGAACTCTTCAGCATATTTTTAGAAGATCAGAATGAGGAACAGAGCCTGGAGGGAGGAAAAGAGAGAATCAGTGCTCTCTGGATTGGTGAAGTTTGTACAATGTTATCCCTCCCCATGGTCTCCAAATGAGTCTAATAATTTTTTGAAATTCTAGATAGATATGTGTTTTTATTATTTTATAGGGTAAAGTTGAGACTAAGTTATTTTCTCTCGGGGGTCAATGTAGTAAGTAATAAAATAGAAAGTTGAAAAACTGTAAATTGAAAAGCAGGAGACAAGCTAAAGTGCATGAGTGTTAAGTAACGTAAGTTGCATAGTGATGCCATAGAGTGCAGAATCATACTTTCATCTCTTAGAGAAAGTGTGGCTGCTGGACTATACATAGCATTTGATAACATTATATTCACTTTGTATGCCGATATTATATAATTCTAATAGTAATTACATTTACCTAGATATATATCTTTCTTAGTCCAATCCAGCCAATGTATAGAAATGACAAAAATCAACTTATCTATTGTTTCAACTGTTCATTTTCCAAATGAGACAATTAAAGAAGATTCAGTCTCAAAATTAAAAGTATAAAAAGTAAGCAGTTAGCATTTTAAATGCACAGAATTTCTCGCAATTGTATTCCCATATTTCTGGTGGACAAATGCAGTTAGAAGAGAATAGTCAGACATGTTACATACATTTGAAGTGAACAGAAATCCACAGGAAATTTTAACTGGTTGCACAGGATATCAGAAGTTTTGTTAAATTTTCTCACAGAAGCCAAATAAATAATAGTAAAGTCATAAACTATTTCTAACTATTTTGAGCAGTGGCACTGTCACAGGACAATTTTAATATTTCCTTTCTGTCAGATCAATGCACTGTTTATGCTCATGTAGTAGCAAAAATCCTAGGTGTGACTGGAAAATGGTTCTGTTACTTGTTTGAAAATAAGATATTTGCTCAATATGTTTGTGTTAGATAAAATTTCAGTATAGTTTTTCCAGAAAGAATGAATAGACATCCATAAGCAATGAGATTAAGGTTGTTCTTTTTAATCACCAAAGTGGGATTTTCTCAATTGCAGTCCTAATATTCCTAAGCAATATTCTTGCTGATAAAAATTTTTCTGAATGAAACAAGGGCTTGGGTTTGAAGCTCATTCTATGTAGATATTTCTGCCTTATTTCCAAGTAATAAATACCATCCTTTATTTAAGAATTATTTCATAACTTCCTGCCATTGTTTATATAAGAATATCAAAAATACCCTCTCCTTTTACAGGCACCAAACAACTTAAATTTTCTATAATCCCTGAATCCTTCATTTATGTCAGCCTGGAGCTACAAAAGTACAGGCTAAAACAGATAAATAAAAAACAGGAATTATCAGAATACCAACAGATGATACAAATGGGACTTAATTTCTCTTCCTATAAGTGTCATCCATCAGAGTCTACAGTATATCCAAAGGACTTAGTTGTATTAGTAGGGCATAACAATACCCAATCTATTGCATAGTAATACTTAGTGCACAAAAATGTCCTCGGACTTATAGCAGGCATATTTGAAGCATTAGGAGCAGAAGGTTTTATTTTAGAAAGCCATGAAGTGTACGACAATTTATAATTTCCCAGATTGGTTGACATGTTCATAAAAGAAAAAACATAGAATATGGGTGGTGCCTGTAGCTCAGTGGGTAGGGTGCCGGCCCCATATACCGAGGGTGGCCGGTTTCAACCAAACTGCAATAAAAAATAGCCAGGTGTTGTGGCAGGCTCCTGTAGTCCCAGCTACTTGGGAGGCTGAGGCAAGAGAATCACCTAAGCCCGGAGCTGGAGATTGCTGTGATCAGTGACACTACAGCACTCCACTGAGGCAACAAAGTGAGACTCTGTCTCTTAAAAAAAAAAAAGAATAAATATTATTTTATAAGTGCTTAATGTCTACAACTAAGAATGAAAGAAATTTTAACAAATTTAGTGCAAGTTTGAAAGAAAAACATATTTTGGACACATATTTCTGTGTTTTATATTGTTGGTAAACTCATACTGGACTAGGAGTCCTGTTGTAAACCACTCTCAATTTTCACATTTGTTGTGCTAAATGATATATAGGGTTGACATCCTTGAACAAAGGCAAACAATGAAATTAACTTTATTCCTTAGAGTTCTGTTTGAAGTCAGAGTCTTCAGCACATTGTATAGAGAAGCTCCAGTAGAGCGTGAAAGTCTTTCTGAAGTAATGAATCAGAATGGGGCTGAGATGTTGGAATAGTATTTTTAAAGCAATGTAACAAATGGAAAAGGAGTGTGCAGAGAAGGAGCTGTGGCTAGATTTGACCTTAGATTATGGAAAAATACTAAGGTGTACATAGACAGGACTGCACGAGTAGTTACTGGTGAGAGATTATGGACCAGGAAAACAAAAATGACTTCAAAGTAAAAATAAATAAATAAATAAATAAAAACTATTTTCACAGTACGTAGCTTGACAATACAGTCATAAATTTCCAAATTTTGAGGCCTCCTTGAACACCATGAACATTTTGTGGTGAACTAAGAAACTTCACAGGATGAGAGTAGTTATTTATTAAGCCTTAGAGTAAAGGGTACTCTACACACATCTTATTAAAGAATTAAAACAAGATGTAAAAGTATTACTGAAACATGCAGATTATCTCAATAGCAGATAAAAACTCAAATAAAACTGATAAATAAATAAATATGTAAATAAATAAATCTAGGCATTAACCAATATAGCTTTAGTAACATCCAACACGCATTCATAAAATTTGCTGGACACAAGAAGAAAGATAATTTTGTCTATGGCCAGGAGAAAAACTGACAAGTAAAAATTGATCTAAAGAATTAAATAAAGTATAATGTTAGCAGACAACAAATTTAAAATAACAATAATAAATATGTTCAACAACTTGGGAAAATGTATAAATATAAACAGAGAACAAATTGGGAATGTTGGTAAGGAAATAAAAATATAAAAATGAGATAAAGTGATACTCTGAAAATATGATAGTTATGTGGGTCATTACAAAAGTTCTCTATATACAAAAATCAAGAAACATAAACTCCATGCAAATCCACTGGAAACACATGAAACCATCTCAGCAAAACCCATAAGCCAACTGAGAAAGTTGAAAATTACATGGGTGAATCAGAAAGGATGTTATTAACTGTGTTACATGGAAGTGAAATAATGGACCCTAACACATCTGTCTCAAGAGTTTCACAGTGACCCACATAAGTACAAATTTCACTGAATGCACTGGAAAGCATATTAGAAGTTGAAGAAGGGACAATTACTAAACATGAAGACAGAGCATTACAAACTCTCCAAAAGTCCAGGTCCAGTGGCTCGCACTTGTAATCCTCGCACTCTGGGAAGCCAAGGCAGAACAATCACTAGATCTCAGGAGTTCCAGATAATCAAGAGTGATGAGAGTATTTCAAAATGTATATGAAAACAGCACACTGTACCCCACTGTGTGCTGCATTAATGTACACAGTTATGCTACAAGAAATAAATAAAGAGTGAGACCTGTCTCTACCGAAAGTAGAAAACTAACCAGGCATCTGTAGTCACCCCAGTTACATGGGAGGCTGAGGTAAAGAGTTAGAGGTTGCTGGTAGCTATGATGATGCTCTCCTCAGGGTGACAGGGTGGAACTCTGTCTTAAAAAGGAAAGAAAGAAAAGAAAGAAAGACATTCTCCAAACAGAGTTATACTGTAGCAGCCCATATAGCCTATGGCTAGGAGGAGTGCATTATAGCAAATACCTGTAATGGAACACCTTGGTGAAAAGGGCATGGAGATTTAGTTCTAACAAGCGTGAGAGAGATCGTGAGATGAGAGCATTGGTGAATTGGCAGTCTCTACACTTGTGCTGTTGAGAGGCACGAGCTCAGCCTTATATTAGGCTAGAGGAGAAGGCAGTCAAAAACCATGCGCATTCTATCAAGGACTCACTTACCCTGACTCTGTCTCCTTTTCTGACTGCAGAACCCAGCATGGAATCTCTCTGTTGAAGATTACCAAGCTCTGCTAAAGATCAAGATCTATCTATGCTAAGAAGACTGCTTTACTCTCTTTAAGACACACACTCTTTCTCTCTCTCTCTCCAGCTAAAGTAGATAGCCCTCAGGCACATAAGAGAAACTGTTGAGCAAGGTAGCTTAGCAGTCTGTGTCCTGAATCTACCTAAGCTGGGCCTGAGACCTGGTCAGTCCCGGGGCCCTGACAAGTGGTGTCAGAAGTGGGTCTTGACATCATACATATCAAAAAGTTAGAATAAAATGACGAAGCTCAGTGAATGACTTGTTGGATAATATCCACTGGACTAATATATGTTTCATTTAAACATTAGAAGAAAAGAAGACAAAGATGTTATAAATTAAAATTATTTGTAAAGGTTATTGTCAAAAAATATTTCAACCCTGATATAGAACCCACATATCTATAAATGTCAATAAATAAAGCAAATCCAAATAATGGCACAAATTTCTGAAAATCAATGATAAAAAAAATTCTTTTTTAAAATTATTTTAATTTTGTTTTTTTTTATTATTAAATCATAGCTGTGTACATTAAGGCAGTCATGGGGTACAATGTGCTGGTTTTATATACAATTTGAAATATTTTCATCAGACTGGTTAACATAGCCTTCATGGCATTTTCTTAGTTATTATGTTAAGACATTTATATTCTACATTTAGTAAGTTTCACATGTACCCAAGATGCTAGAAAAAGAAAAACCCTCCTTATAAGAGGACAATAAAAACAATCTCAGTCTTCCTGTGAAATATTTTTTTTTAATAAAAGAATGATATTTAGCTATTGGGTGGAAGGAAATACTCAACTTTACAGGCTTGATTATTGTACAAGTCAGAAGACAATGGAACATCTATAAAGTGCTGAAAAAAATGAAAGAAATACTGTTAACTCAAGCTTTCATAGGTATCAAATAAAAAAGAAAGAAGATGCAATAAAAATATCCAAGACAAAATATTAACGAAATTTGAATTAGCTCATTTTCTATAGGCCTGCCTACATGAAAAGATAAGTAGGCTCCTCGGGCTAAAGGGAATGATAATAGTAGGAAACTTTAATTTGCACAAAGAAATGAAATGTGCTGAAATGATAAACATAACAATTTTTCTTGCATCTTAATGTTTAAAAAATATACTTGACAGAGTAAATTCAATTTAATGACTGGATAGTGAAGGATTCTAACATACATAAAAGTAAAATGTCTAGGAATAGTAGGGCAAGCAAAGGAGGAGGAAATAGATGGAGACCATTGTGAGGTTCTTATATTACATATGAGGTAGTAAAATAATTCTTTAAAGGCAACAAGTAAAATGTTAAAGACACTCACTCTAAATGCTAGAGCAACCATTCCAAAATGAGACAAAGCTAGTAGTTTAATAAAAGATGAAAATGAAATACTAGAGAGTATTTGGTTAATGTTAAAAATCCAAAGCAGGAAAGAAAGAATAACAAAAATACCAAGAACAGCTAAGACAAAGTTAGAAAGAATAGTGGTGTCTTAAATCCAAACATGACTATTTAGGTAAACTATTAATAGATAGGAGATTCCATTTAAAAATGGATAGAGATTAATTAGGTAAACTATTAATAGATATGAGATTTCCATTGCTTGTCAGCTCAGATAAAGAAAAACAAGACCACGTTACCAGCTGTTTAGAGGAGATGCATATTAAACATAAAGACATCTGACTTTTAAATACAGGACAATATCTGCTTTGAATATTTTCCCAAATACAGTAATTATTAGCATTGTTGGCTTTTTTATATTTATTAATCTGAGTTCTCTGTGATCCTAGTTATCAAGACTTTGTCTAATTAAATATCTTTTTCCATTCTGATGGTTCTCTGTTTGCTTTGGTTGTCTCCTTAGATGTAAAGAATCTATTCAATTAAATTAAGGCCCATTTGATCATTTTTGTTGTTGAAGCAATTGCCATGGAAGTCTTCTTCATAAAGTTCTTCCCCAATCTGATGACTTCAAATATTCCCCCCACAGTTTCTTTAAGGACTTTTATTGTTTCCTGTCTTAGATTTAGATCTTTAATCCATCTTGAATTAATTTTAGTGAGTGGAAAAAGGTGCAGGTCAAGTTTCAGTCTTTTACATGTGGTTATGCAGTTCTCCCAGCACCACTTATTAAATAGTCATTCTTTCACCCAGTGTATATTCCTGTTCGGTTTATCAAAGATTAGGTGCCTATGAGATATTCATTTCATTTCATGGTTTTATGAATATCTATCTATGTCTCTATTTTTTTGCCAATACCATGTTGCTTTGATCACTACAGCCTTGTAGAATAGTCAATTCTGGTAGGCTGATACTGTCAGCTTTGTGTCTATTACTATGAATTGCCTTGGCTATCCAGGGATTTTACTGGTTCCATACAAAGCAAAGGATAATTTTTTCCAAATCTTGAAAGTATGATGTTGATATATATATATGTGTATATATATATTTTTTTTTTTTTTTTGAGACAGAGCCTCAAGCTATCCCCCTGGGCAGAGTGCCATGGCATCACAGCTCGCAGCAACCTCCAACTCCTGGGCTCAAGTGAGTCTCCTGCCTCTACCTCCCAAGTAGCTGGGACCACAGGCACCTGCCACAATGCCTGGCTATTTTTTTTTTTTTGGTCGCAGCCATCATTGCTGTTTGGCAGGCCCCGGCTGGATTCGACCCCGCCACCTTAGGTGTATGTGGCTGGTGCCTTAGCCACTTGAGCCACAGGCACCAAGCCTGATGTTGATATTTTAATGGGAATTGCATTGAATCTATAGATTGCTTTGAGAAGTATAGATATTTTAACAATCTTGATTCTACTAACCATGAGCATAATATGTTTTTCCACTTGTTAATATCTTCTACTTTTTATTTTTTAACAGTTTCACAATTATCATTATAGAGGTCCTTAACCTCTTTTGTTAGGTATATCGCTAGGTATTTTGTTTTCTTTGGAGTTAATGTAAGGGAATTGTGTTCTTGATTAACTTCAGGGGCAAGAGAGGTGAATAGAACCTTCTCTAAAGAAAATAGATGAATGGCTAACAAATACATGAAAAATGCTCTTCATCCCTTATTATCAGAGAAATGCAAATCAAAATCACCCTAAGATATTACCCAACCCAGTGAGAATGGCCCACATCACAAAATCTCATAGCTGCAAATATTGGCATGGATGTAGAGAGAGGAGAACACTTATACACTGCTGGTGGGACTGCAAATTAATATAACCTTTTTGGAAGAAAGTACAGAGAATCCTCAAACAACTCAAATTAGACCTCTTATTTGACACTACAATCCCATTACTGGGCATCTACCCAGAAGAAAAACAAATTATTTTATCATAAGGACATTTTCACTAGACTGTTTATCACAGCTCAGTTTACAATTGCTAAAATATGGAAACAACCTAACTGCCCACCAACCCAGGAATGGATTTTCTGTGGTATATATATACCACAGAATACTATTCAGTCATTAAAAAAGATGGAGACTTCACATTTTTTGTATTAACCTGGATAGGGTTGAAACAGATTCTTCTTAGTTAAGCATCACAAGAATGGAGAAGCAAGAATACAATGTACTCAATTCTGATATGAAAACAATTGATGTCTAGTACATGGTAGGGGATGGGGAAGTAGGAGAGAGGAGAGAGGGAAGAAGGGGGATCATGCTCTATGACACACCTCTTGGAGGTGGGACATAATTGCAAGAGGGACTTTATCTAAGAAGTACAATCAATGTAATCTGGTTTCCTGTACCCTCAATGAATCCTCAACAATAATAAAAAAGTAATAATATAGTGTTATACATATTTATTTTTTGTAAGCTGACATTCTAAGAAAACCATGAAGATAATAAAGTGTTGTTATAAATTATATCTATCTATACTCCATTTATAAGTTCCTCTGTTTTCAATAAAATTATCACATGACTTAGAAGTATTTATTCCCTCATTCCTCCTGACTCTTACTGATGAGCAAATTATTGACATAGTATTTTCAAAGTTATGGATTGGTTTAAAAAACTTAGAATAAAAAAATCATATTATTTTGCTTCTAAAGAGAAAAGTAAGAAACAAATATTAATAGTATTGAACCTGGTAAACACTGGATATAAATGGTCAAGAGTAATTATACTCAGAGTGTGATCCATAAGCCATCTGTTCATCCATGAACTGTTTTTCACTGGTCATTTGGCTAATGAGCTTGAACAAAAATGCACAACTTAGTCACTAGCTTCGGTGTTCAATGCAACTAATGCATGTCCTTCTTTGGTAGTATGAGTTTCTTCAAGAATGGAGCAGGGTGGTGATTTACCTTCTAGTAAACTCTCCTTTCAGAAACAGCATTTTGTATAACACTAAAAACTGTAAAATGGGTTCTTGCTGGTGTCTTATCACTGATTTTGAGTAAAAGTAAACCCCTCCCATGAAATGTTTCAGTGTACTTGTGTTAGTTAAGGGAACACATGTGTGGCTGTGTGACTGCCAGTTAGATTAATGGTCTGAAATTCTTGAAGGTTTGATAACTTTAAAATATTTGTCTGAGACTTCTTCCCCTTTCATGGGTAACAATATTGGATGAAGTCCATGTAATGTAAATTCCATTTATAGTACACTAAGTGTTATTAAGAATTATATGATCCTTGACCTACCATTTGATCCTACAATATCATTACTAGGTATCTATCCAGATGAGTAAAAATCATTTTACAATAAAGACATTTGTACCAGAGTGTTTATGCTGCCCAATTCACAAAAGCCAACTCATGGAAGCAGGCTAAATGCTATGAACCTATGAATGGATAAACAAATTGTGGTATATGTATGCTATGGAATACTATGCAGCCATAAATAGGGAGACTTTACATCTTCTATGCTTACCTGAATGGAGCTGGGACATATTCTTTGTAATAAAGTATCTCAAGAATGGGAAAAAAGTATCCAATGTACTGAATACTATTATGAAATCAATATAGAAACATTTACATTTTCATAAGAATTAAAAAATGCAAAGATACCCCAGAAAAAAAGAGGGGAGAGGAGACAGAGGGGGAGGGTGAGTGGAGGGAGGGTATTTGGCAGGTTGTGTCCTGCTGTGCATAATGCAAAGGTACATTTCAAAGCAGCTAAGAGTATATTATAAATGTCATTCCACAAAAATAAAGAAATGTGATGGTGATGTTAATTAGTTTGATTTAAGCATTCCACATTGTATTTCAGATCATTACAATTGTACCCCATAACTGTGTACAGTTATAATTTAATAAAAATTAAGTGAAAAAAGATAATCAAAGGAAAACAAATGTATATAAAAGCAAAGGCCTAAATTAAAAAAAAAGAAGAATTATGTGATCCAAATACTGAGGTTTACAGTTTGTAAGAGATTAAAGATAATTTCTTAGAGTTGGTATAATTTAGATGACTATATGACAGATATCCCCTTTGGCGAGGACTTGTGTCAGGCAGGTTCCCCATTAATGCTTTACATGATCATGTCATCTGAGCTTTATAAACACATGCCTCATGAGACAGGATATTATACCTTCAGAGCCCAAAGTAGTTAAGAGAGTTGCCTAGAGGTGCACAACTGTGACTCAGACCTGTCTGACTGCAGGGCCATCATCCCAACCACCTAGGAGATGAACAGAATATTACCAAAGGAAGAAGACTGAACACCGTCAAGTCGTAATGTACTAAAATGTTTAAGGGGAGAAGTGTGGCCAGGTAACAGGGTGTGAGGATGTTTAAGAGTAGAGAATGAAAGATGAGGAGGAAAGGATGTCAAATTTCAGAAGTTTTTATATAGCAAGAGTCATATTTTAATTGTACATTTTAGATTAAAATTATTTTCATGACCAGGTGTAGTGGCTCATGCTTATAATCCTAGCACTATGGGAGGCTGAAGCAGGTGGATTGCTTGAACTCACTAGTTGGAGACCAGCCTGAGCAAGAGCAAGACCCCCATCTCTAGTAGTGCCAGCTACAGTGACTTAGGAGACTGAGGCAAGAGAATGTCTTGAAACCAGGGGCCTGGGGTTGCTGTTAGCTATGACATCACAGCACTCTACCCAGTGTGACAGAGTGAGACTACTTCTCAACAAAAAATTTTTTCATAACTTTTCATTTTTGTTTTAGTTTTTTGGATGGTTTTATGTTGTTATTTTTAAATAGGTAGAAGTTAACAAGCACTGTTACTGTAATTCTGGCCTCAACCTAGAGAACAAATCAATTTGGGGAAAAACTATTAGGAGAACTAAGAGTTGGAAATCAGCTGAAATTGTTCCAACTGCAATTAATAAGTTAAGGATATCATCCAAATTTCTAGACTGGGGAAAAATGAGATAATACAAACTTCCAACAGTAAAGGGACACAGAAAGAGATAGATCTTATTTTATGAAAGGTAATTATATTCCATATGTCTTTATATAAATTATTTAATCTCTGTAACACTTCATATCATGGTAACAAAAATGGCTATAATAATAATAAATACTTACTGCAGAAAGTTGGTAGGGAGATTAAAAGAGTTCTAAAGCTATTTGAAGCACAAAATTTCACCAAGTCTGATATATAGTAGGCAATGAACATGAAGTCTTGTTCGGCATCTGTATTAATGCCCAATTAGTGCTGACCAAGAGTATGATATCTTCTGCATTCCACTCTCTTTGTGGAGAGTAATGAATTGCTTTCTATTTATGTTGTGTCAATTCATCTATATATTTTTATAAAATGAGTCTTGTAGGTAAGTAACTAATCTGGCACCTTTTCCATTTGAAGATTTTGTGTAAGGAAATTCTGAGGAAGAAATGAAATTTAGCTATTTAATTAGGTTTCCTGCCCAGCACCACATACCTATCTATACAAAGCATTAATTTTTCCAGGAGCACAATATGTAAGAAAAGCGAAAAGGTGAGCAACTAATGCCTAGGATTAGGTGTTCCAAATCTGGAACATTCTAAGGTGAGGCTTAGAGATTTAAGATGTAGCTTTAAGGTAAACTGTACAGGAAAACTTCAATCTGTAGGAGGCTGGTTACGATGCGTTATTTGATCAGGAATCTAGAAAAATATCCAAACTTTCTATATCAAAATAGGGAATTTATGTTTCACTTCAATACAAGGAGTTATTCACTGCTGCTATGAAGTGGGAGACTAGTTCACAGCTAATTAGGTGCAGAGGCTGTGGGGAAAGATCAAGCATGGACACAGAGAAAAGGAAAAAGGAGAAGGAAGATAGTTCTGAACTCATCAGTCCATGGGACTCGAAGCCAATACAATTAAAATCCTGCAAAGTAAAGTAAAATAAGACAGAAAAGTCATTGTTTTACAAACATATGGGCTTTGGGATGCATAAAGGAATTGTAATGAAATGTATAAAATTGAGGAAATAATGAATAGAACAAGCATATCACAGCGACAGCAAAGTTTATATTCAGGTCAACTAGGGATTACATTTAATTTACTGGCTTATGAAGGCACTGATGTGACAGTTCTCTTATTTCGACACACAATTAAATTCCACAGAAGATAAAATATCCTTAATAGTGAAAAACCCTACTTCATTAATATCACCAACTCTTTATGTCTACATTTTAATGATTAAAAAAATCACTATTATTTTTTTTTCTCTCTCTCTCTCTTTTTTTTTTTATTAAATCATACCTGTGTACATTAATGCAGTCATGGGGTACAATGTGCTGGTTTTATGTACCATTTGAAATATTTTCATCAAACCGGTTAACATAGCCTTCATGGCATTTTCTTAGTTATTCTGTTAAGACATTTATATTCTACATTTAGAAAGATTCACAGGTACCCATGTAAGATGCACCGTAGGTGTGGTCCCACCAATGACCCTCACTATTAATTGATGTAATCTTTAATTTCTGTGATGAATTTTTATTGAAAACACTTTAGAGAAGTGGTTTGCAACCTGTGGGTCACAACCACTTTGGGGGGGCTCCTGCATATCATATATTTACATTATGATTCATAACAGTAGCAAAATTACAGTTATAAAGTACAATGAAAATAATTTTATGATTGGAGGTGACCACAACATGAGGAGCTCTATTAAAGGGTCACAGCATTAGGAAGGTTGAGAAGCACTGCTTTAGAGGTTCTAAGCTAGTGATAGAACTATGTCATACATTAAAGCCAAATCGTCATTAAAGGGAGCAAGGGAAGAGGGAAGAATGGAAACAGTGACAGAGGGGGTGAGGTAGGAGTCCTTAGAATTAACATGCTCGATAATTAATCTGTTTTATCCCCTAGTTTGTTTATTTATTCACAACATGTATGGAGCACTCACTGCACGGCAGGCAGGTTGTGCTGGGTGGTTTAGAATGAGGAAAGAAGATATAGTATCTGTTCTCTGTTGCCAATGTTCTAAAGAGCACACATTAAAAAATTACTATAATATGAGATAATGTGTCCTATAGAATTCTCTGTTGATTCAAAACAAGCAGTGATAACATCATTTTAAGAAATATAGAAAGCCTTTATGAATATTTGGGGAGGGAATTAAAAATGAGTAGAATGTGTGAAGATGGCCAGTTAGGTCCTCCACGGAAACAGAACCAGTAGGATGTATCTATGTATGTATCTGTGTATATATTTATGCAAACATTTATATAAGATTGATATTATATAATATATATGTGTGTGTGTATATATATATATATATATAAAGAGAGAGAGAGGAAGAATGACAGAGGCAGAGAAAAGATATAGAGATTTATTTTAAAGAACTGATTTAAGTTATTATAGAACCTGACAAGCCTAAGACATGCTCATTAGACCAGCAAACTGGCCACCTAACTGAAGGCCAAAGGCAGCCACTAGCAAAATTATCTGTCCCTTGGGAGTAGTTAGGGCTTTTTCTTTGAATGGCTTCAATAGTGATCAACCCATACTACGAATGGTAATCCACTTTACTCAAAATCTACCAATTTGAATGTTAATTTCATCTAAAAGCATACTTTCATATCAACATCTAGACAAGAGTTTAACCATTTGTATGTCTGGAGACTGTGACCTAAGTAAGTTGAAAAATAAAACTAATCATTGTAAGCATAAATAGAACTTTAGGTAGAGAGGTCATGATTCAAAAAAAAGGGAAATGACAATGTAGAAAGTGTGAGGAAAAGAAACTAAATCACAGAGGATACATTTTCTGTTAACCAGATAATTCCAAACCATAATTCTTTTACTTATTAGGTATGTGACTTCTGAAGAAAAACAACAGACTAAAAATGCCCCAACTTACTATTTTATGTTTCAGCTTCCCATGTATTTAACTGGAGTAACTGTGATTTGAGAATTAAACATGATGAAGAATGGAAAGCTCCTCACACAACTGGACATAGTGTAAGTCTTGATAGTCGAGAGACAGCACAGTGTTGTCTTTAAAACTGAGACTTTGGGGAAAGACTGAGCTCTCATCTTGGTTCCACCACTTATTAGCTGAGTAACTAATCTTTCTGCACCACATTCCTTCTCTAAAAACAAGTAGTAATAATCCTAATAATAATAAACTTGGGGCTTGGCGCCTATGGTTCAAGTGGCTAAGACACCAGCCACATATACCTAAGGTTGTGGGTTCGAATCTAGCCCAGGCCCACCAAAAAACAATGACGGCTGCAACCAAAAAATAGCTGGGCGTTGTATCGAGTGCCTGTGGTCCCAGCTACTTGGGAGGCGGAGGCAGGAGACTCGCTTGAGCCCAGGAGTTGGAGGTTGCTGTGAACTGTGATGTCATGGCACTCTACCCAGGGGGGACAGCTTGAGGCTCTGTCTCCAATAAATAAATAAATAAAATAAAATAAAAAAACTCAGAACACAGCCATTGCACAGTGAATGCTATGTGTTAACTATTAATAAGACGTCCATGTAATTTGGTAGGTTAGTTCATGACATTTTTCATCTTCACCATTATTTCTTAATTTGTCTTGCTTTTGGAGCTAATGGAAGACCAAAGTGTGACAAGATGGCCAATACTTTGTATTGTGAGTTTGGTGCTCACTGATCTCAAGAAAGAATCAGTAGCTCCTGCCTCTTAGGGCCTAAAGAAAAAGTTGCCAGAAAACCGGATGCCGTCACCCATACAGGACACTGTTTGGGAGCTAAGCCCACTTAAAAGCACAAAAGTGCTCTAGAGATAGAAACAGAACATGAAGGATGGTTAGAGGATGTAGCTGTAATCACACTCAGTTACAGAGAATTTCTGGGGAATTCCTAAGACTTGGGGAAATCTCAGGGACTGCTATTGGATACATCAAAGGAAACCATACCCAAACCCTGCCTTA
Source organism: Galagoides demidoff (assembly GCA_963574575.1). Taxonomy (NCBI): domain Eukaryota; kingdom Metazoa; phylum Chordata; class Mammalia; order Primates; family Galagidae; genus Galagoides; species Galagoides demidoff. Next base: position 19,646 of record CAUYQV010178222.1, read on the forward strand.
ACATCCGCAGAGTTCTTTGTGTTAAACATATTCAATAATAACAAAGGCAGGGTGAACAACTCTGAAGTTTTCAATAGCGACTGTGCTATATGGAGCTTAGAGCTGTGATCCCCAACTCCTGGGGTATAGTCCAGTGCCATCCTAACTGGGTACACAGCAGGAGGCAAGCAGTGGATTGCCAAACAAAGCTTCCTCAGCCTCTCCCCACCACTGCTTGAGCTCCACCTCCTGTCAGAGCAGCAGAGGTAACAGTCTCTCATGGAAGCATAATCTGCACTGTAAACTTTGCACACAAGGCCTCAAAATTATGCCCTCCTATGAGAACCTAGTACTCCTCTTGCTCCCATCTCCATCCATGGAAAATTTGTCTTCCATGAAATCACTGTCTGGCGCCAGTCAGGTTGGGGACCACTGATTTAGGCAACCCATAGTAGACAGCAGCATCACGTAACAGAAGCACTAACAAGTATGACGGCAAACGTCAGGGGCTGAGGACGAATGCCATCTCTCATTGTCTAGGTATAATTTAAGCCACCAAGCCCCTTCTAACCATTTATCGGTGAAATGATGGTGATGACCTTAGGGAAACTTTGAATAGCAAGTGTTGGAGTCCTACTTGGTCATCAGGGCAATCTCATAGTCCAGATATTTTCCCTTCTAAGTTTTTAATTGATACGTACATTTTACACATTTACTGGGTATATGTCAATAACTGCTATTTGCATAGGATGTATAATGATCAATTCCGGGCATTTGGGGTATTCATTTCATCACTGTGAGTATTTACCATTTCTATTATTTGCTACTTTAGAAGAACATAGAAAGAGTTGTCTCATTGGCTGGATTTTTAAAGGTTTATTTTAAAGAATATCCTGCAGATACTTATTCCATGGATACTTCCAAGTAGTTGTTTATTCGTCGTACACTCATAAATCATACATTCAAATATTGTGGATCTCCTACTGTGTACCAAGCCCTGTCTTAAGAACAGTGATGACAGGGAAAAGGGGTGAAATTATCTGATTTAGGCATTAAAAAGATAACTTCCAAAGACTTTCCAATCAGCTACAGGTGAACCCCCAATACTATACAGTATACTGTATTCAGAAAATTACATGAGATATTTGATGCTTTATTATACAATGGGTTCTGTGTTAGATAAATTTGCCCAACATTTACATTAGGCTAACATGAATGTTTTGAGCATATTTAAGGTAAAATAAGTATATGGTGTTGGGTAGACTAGGTGTACAAAATGTATTTTCAACTTACTATATTTTCTACTTGCAATGGGTTTCTTAGAACATAACCCCATTGGAAGTGAAGAAACTTGACACTCTGTTGAGTATATGAATCTGAAGCTCAGAGAAAGATTAAGGCTGAATATACAAATCCCAATTTGATCAGCTCATCATATTTATAGTATGTTCATTCCATACATATATGGGAGTAAGGTAGTTTGCTAAGAGTTGACAAAAATCACCCACGTAAATCAGGCTGACTATTGTCTTTAGGAAATTTACGGTTAAGGACTCATGATCCACTTTATTAAACTAAAAACTATATTGAAGATATGTGTGAATGCATAAATCTCCAGCTCCACTAATTGTAATGCACTAAAGCATCTGCTGTTTAGAAATGATTTACTTAAATTGAACTGGACCAAGGAGGTCTATATAAAATCTGACATCGCGTAAAGAACCAAGACATTTTCAAGTTATTTGTGTATTCTAGGGAGCTATCGAGAGGCACGATTGTGCAGAGTCTCACTCATGGCTGTATGAATCACATACAGATTAAAAATAAATAACAATACTCACATTCAACACCTCTGTACCCACAGATCTAGAATACCAATTAAACCATCTAGTTTTTAGCGCCTCCTCCCCCAAGTGATTCTAATTATATTTACAGCTGAAAAACACTGGCTTGAAAAAAAAAAAAAAAACAGGAACTGATGTTTAAAAAGTTGTTTGGATAACTAGAATGAGAAGTTGAAATATTCTTTTTAAAAAGTGCCTGCAGCATAGTTGCTCTGATTTTACTTTCACTCTAATGCACTCTCCAAACCTAGCATTCTCTAAACTAAGTGTTCTCCAAACTCCAAAATAGAGAGTCTGAGGTTTAACTGTTCTCAGAAATTTAAAGTACTTGTTCTACTGTCTTGTCCCAAGGAAAGAAGAAGAAGGCAATGCAAGGAATGAGCCCACGATGATAGGTTGTTTACGGAGAAGAAAATCAAGAAGAATTGTATATAGGCTCTGAAGCATGTGTGTTTGTCTGAAGCCATTTTTGTTGCTTTCCTTTTAGTTAATGTCCAAGCCTGTATCTAATCTGAGAGAGAGAAGCATTATTGGTACTGTCAATATCAGTATAGGAATGACGTCACTAGAGATAGTGTCAGTGGCAAACATAAAGGGAACAGTGAGGGTGACAGTGATGACAATGGAAAAGACAGACAAAAGCTACAAGGATTTGTCACTTGTCCCAGTGTTGAGGCCTTATTTTCAGTGGCATTTCTTTCTTTTTCTTTTCCTTCTTTCCTTCCTTCCTTCCTTCCTTCCTTCCTTCCTTCCTTCCTTCCTTCCTTCCTTCCTTCCTTCCTTCCTTCCTTCCTTCTTTCTTTCTTTCTTTCTTTCTTTCTTTCTTTCTTTCTTATTTCAGGTTAATGTGAGGGTTAAAAAAAAAAAAGAAACAGGTCATAAAAACAGGTTTGTTA
>CAUYQV010178233.1:0-46349 GCA_963574575.1 Galagoides demidoff
CCATAGGCATGATCCCTGGAGAACATTTAAAGAACTAAAAATAGACCTGCCATTTGATCCTATAATTTCTCTATTAGGTATATATCCAGAAGACCAAAAATCACACTACAATAAAGATATTTGTATCAGAATGTTCATTGCGGCCCAATTCATAATTGGTAGGTCATGGAAGAAGCCCAAGTGCCCATCCACCCACGAATGGATCCATAAATTGTGGTGTAAAGAAAGCTGGAGACTTTACCTCCTTCATGTTTACATGGATGAAGCTGGAAAATATTCTTCTTAGCAAAGTATCTCAAGCATGAAAGAAAAAGTATCCAATGTACTCAGCCTTACTATGAAACTAATTTATAGCTTTCATAGGAAATTTATAACTCAACTTTAGCCCAAAAATATGGGAAAGTAGGGAGGGAGGAGGGGAGGGGGAAAGTCGGTGTAGGGAGGGTGATTGGTGGGATTACACCTATGATTTATCCTATAAGGGTACATGTGAATCTCTCTAAATGTAGAATATAAATCTTTTAACACAATAACTAAGAAAATGACATAAAGGCTATGTTAACAAGTTGGAAAAAAATTTTAAAAGGAATGATGTTAGTTGCAGGATTTTTGTAGATGTCTATTATCAAGTTGAGGAAGTTCTTCTCTATTCCTAAGTTGCTAAAGGTTTTTATTTTCCATGGGTACTAAATTTGTCAGTTGCTTCTTCTGAATAAGATGATATGATTGTATGATTCTCTTCTTTGACCTGTTGATGTGGTTTTAATAATTGATTTCTGAATGTCGAATCAGCTTCGCATACCCAGAATAAATCCCACTTGGTCATGCTGTATAATTACTTTTATGCATTATTTGATTCAATTTGCTAATATTTTGATGAGTACTTTTGTTTCTATACCCATGAGAAATATTGGTTTGTGGGTTTTTTTCTGTTTATAATCTCTTTATCTCATTTTGGCATTAGAGTAATTCTCAACTCATAAAATGAGTTAGAAATTGTTCCCTCTGATTCTATTTTCTAGAAGAGATTGTGAGAAATTGGCATCATTTCTCCCTTACATGTTTCATAGTATTCACCAGTGAAATCATGTAGGCTTGGTGCTTTCCTTTTTTAAAAAGTTATTAATTATTGAGTTAATTTCCTTAATAGATGTAGGCCTATTTAAATTATCTATTCCTTCATGTGTGTGTTTTGGTAATTTGTGTATCTTTAGTATTGTATAGCTGAATATGTGAATGGATTAATGCCAGTATAAAAGGGACTTGTGGGAGTTCGTACTTCTTTCTTCTATTCTCCTGCCATGTGAGGACATAGCATTCACCCATTTACCCCTTTGGCCCTTTCATTTTTTACTACGTGTGGAGGCAGCAAAAAGGTCCTTAACAGATGCCTGTGCCTTAATATTGGACTTTCTAGCCACCAAAACTATGAGAATAAATTTCTATTCTTTATAAATTACCAAGTCTTATGTATTCTGTGAAAATAGCACAACACAGTAAGACAAAAGAATTGGATCATTTCATCTAAATTATCAAATTTGTGGGCATAGGATTGTTCATAGTATTCCTTTATTATACTTTTAATACCTATGATATCAGTAGTAATGATCCCTTCACCTTCACTTTTAAAGGATAATTTAATTGGGTATAGAATTTTATCTTGATGGGAGATTTTCTTTTCTTTCAATACTTTAAATTTTTCATTCCAATTTCTTTTTGTTTGCATGGTTTCTAACAAAAAGTCACCATTATTTTTATCCTTGTTTCTCCATAAACAAAGTGATTTTTGCTCTTTTGGGGGAAGGGAAGTTTGAATATGATATTCTCAGGGCTTACTAAATCCATGTTTGGTTTAGTATCTTTCATTAATTTTGTAAAGTTACAGTCTTTATTTCAAATATTTCTTTTTCTTCCTGGTATTTTAATTTTGCATATGTTACACTTTTGATATCATGCCACAGTTCTCGAATGTCCTGTTCTGTTTTCATTGTTTCACTGTGTATTTAAATTTGGGAAGTTTTGTTAATCTATCTTCAAGTTTACTGATTCTTTGCTCAGCCATCTTTTGTCTACTTATAAGTTTATTGAAGTAACTCTTTGTTCCTGTTACTCTGTATTTGATTTCTAAGATTTACTTTCAGTTCTTTCTAAGATTTGCTTTTGATTCTTCCCCAGAGTTTCCATTTCTCTGCTTACATTACTCATCTGTTCTTGCTGTTTGCCTATTTTTGCACTAGATCCATTTACATATTAATCATAGTTATCTCAATTTCTCTATCTACTACTTCCAACATGTGTCATATCTGAGTCTGTGTTGATGATTGCTTTGTCTCTTCAAACTATGTTTTTGGCATGCCTTGTAATTTTTCTGTTGAAAGTTGAAAATGATTTATTGGGTAATAGGAACTAAGGTAAATAGTTCTTTAGTGTAAAGATTTATGTTAATCTGAATAGGTTTAGTGTTTTTAATGTTTGTTGTAGTTACATATACCAGGGGCTTTGAATGTTCTTGTTTTTGTCTCCTCTTTTGTCTTAGAGGTTTCCCTATATATTGCTCCTCAGAAAGAGACTGTGTTTTGCTGTTCTTTATACTGTAACCCACTGCTATTATTCTATACTGGGCCCCTGTTGGGGTGGTGTCAAGGTGTGGGAGATGACAGGAGCAGTCTTTCACTTAAGTCTTAGTCTTTTGGAGGGCGTGTGGTGCCACCTCTCTTCCTGTAGTATACTTTTTCTCTCATCCCTGTGAACCTTTCCCTAACTGCACTCTTACAAATCTATTTCCTTCAGGTTCTGTTCCCTATTGACTTTGTTGGGGGAGGGGCTTCTCTCCTTGGGTAAGATAGAAAGGCTGGAAGGAAGTTCCTCTTCCCTAACTAGCATAAAGATATAATATTATGCTCCAGTAAAATCCCTTCTCCCAGGCAGCAAGTCTTTGCTATGAGCATGTTTCACAATGATTATTCTTCCTTGTCCCCATTCCCTGCCAAAACCACGAGATCTTTCCTCAATCCTCATTGTAAGAATATGGTGGGTTTACTAGAGAGAATGCTATGAAAGCATAGGGTCCCCTAAGATAGTGGTCCATAGAGATCTCTCCCTCTCACTTTGATACACACTCAACTTCCAACAACTCATTCTTTTATTGTTCCTACCAGTTATGGCTTCAATATCTCCTTCTCTGATAAGTAAATCTTGGTTGCTATATCTGTTTGAATGTTTTGTCTATCCACATTTGGAGGTATTGATTTGCCCTATGACCTCAGGTGTCTGACAAACACCAGAAAAGTTAATGATTTTCAATTTTGCCTAGCTTTTTCTTGTCATTACAAGTGGATGACTCCAAACTCTTTATTTGTTAAGGTGGAAAGGGGAAGTACTCTCCTTTTCCATCATAATACTGTCCTCTTCACTGTCTCTCCTTTCTAGATTCTTCCATCCTGAAAGCCCCACCTCATCTATCCACCCCATCAAACCTGGCCAGACCAGACCACCCCACAGGGTCTTCTCCCTCCTCTCAAACGCTATTTCACAATCTACTTACTGTATGTTTACATATCAGGGGCTTGAAACTCCCTCATGAATTAAGCCATTAATTATCATTAAACTATTAATATGATACTATTATTTTTCTCACATATTTATGTAACCTGAGTGTCTTGTCAGTTCACATTTTCAGATCTCGGCTTAGGTCACTTTAACACTGTGGTCCACAGTCTGCCAAATCAATAGTTTATTACCTGAATGATAGGCCATTTCATCCCTTCCACTTTCCTATACCTTTTAGAAAGGTCTGGTAGATGGGGAGTAGGTGTCTCATTCTACTCATTCTATGAACAGTTCAGACTGTTCGTATCCTCCTCTATAGTCCATCCTTCTTAGCCCATTGATGCTCTGCCCAGGTGTGCCTGTCACAGTGTGCTGCCCTTCATTCACTTGGACTTCCCTTCTTGACATCTGAGGCATAAGCAGCTCTGCTGAAATGGCTACAACTTACAAAACCCCATGCTGGCCTCGTGATTGCCTGAGTTCATAATTTTCTACTAGAGAAAACTCTTGTTCTTCTTGGGTCCCAAGCACAGCTTTGGTCCAGTATTGTGGCAAGGGAGATAACTGCTTGGGCCCTTAGTTTTTCTTTCTTTTATCCCCCTCTCTGTAGAGATTTTTCCTATTAGTTTAATATCTTTACACAATAGATAACAAAGTAATCCAAAAAGTATGCTGCCAATTGCCCATTTTAAAATCTTTTCAATAGTTCTATGCTGAAGGACAAATATTTCTCTTATGCTGCATAAAACCTAAATGCAAATTTCTGATGGCAGTTTTCTTCTTTCCATGAACTCAAGCTGGTCAACTGTGGTGCTAAATTTAGGAGGCATAAATATACATACCTTGTTAAAAGCATACTATTCACTTCTCTGGTGGCTTTATTTAACATTAGCTTCATATGCAAACTGGAAACCCCTACAGGTTTCTTTGGAAAAGATATGTACCTGACATCACCTCTTATCATCATCAATAGGTACTGAACCACCTCTTCTCTTTTCACCAATCTATTTCACTTCCCCCGCCTTGCTGATAATCACTGGCATTGGTTGCCAAGCCCATTATATATATTTGGGTTTGTATGTCATTCACATCACTTAAAACATGATTTAATTCTACGATGAGAGCACAGACAGTATTTGGCTTTTCTTCATAGTCTCCCCCTCCTCATACCACTATCCAGGGTGCAGGTAGGTTGAGATAAATTCAAATAAGGCCTCATATATATGAACAATCTGCCCCCTTCAACACTTAGGCTCTGGGTGCAACAACTGTTCTGGTCACTCTTCTTGCTCAGGAAACTAGTCCCTACATGGCATCTGCTGGGTCTAAGCAAGCCTATGCTCTAGGTCTCATGCCAAATAGAGGAGAGGGCTTAATTACAGAAAGTTCTCCAACTCCATGGGCTGGCATTTCTAAGCCTCAGCATAGACACTTGGGATTCCTTACAATTTTTGTTTTTATTTTCATTGTGTTTTATTTTTCAGTAAATTCAGAGCTGGATTGCTTTTCTCTCTAAGCTCTCATTATCTAGAATAGATCTGGCACCCACACAGGATGTTATTTGAATTGATTTCATTGTATTTACACTGACTTCATTTGATTTATATGACATTATAAAATAAAACTTTATTATGTATTCCCCACATCCTCATCCAGGAATTAGGGAGAAGCAAATATGGGCCCTAAGCTCTTTCTTGTCAAGTTAATGCAGAATTCTTTGTAACATAATCCAGGCAGGGAAGGGGTGGACACTATTAGCATAAGAAGGCCAAGGTATTAGTTGGCTAGAAGTAGAACCAAATTTAAGTTAATGTGCAGAATATAAATTTCTTTTCTAAGCCCAAGAAGGTCAGGGAGAGGTTTCAGAAAGGAATGAATCTTCACACTGACAGCATCTATTTTATCTTAGATATCAGAATGAGTGGGTCTAAAAAGGAATTTGCCCTAGCCCAGAATTCCAGTCTTTACTCCTCCCTTATTCTGCTGCCAGAAAACAGAATCATGAAGAATGATCTCATGCATTCCCTCTGTGTCATCACATTTTGATTAAATCAGAAAGGGTCACTGAGGAAGAGGAAGGTTGGAGAAGTGGTCTTGACTCTTGGGAAGAACCAGAAAGGAGGGAGACCCCAAAAGGAGAAGAGTAGAGAGAGGGGCATAGGGGAACAAAGAAGAACGAGGTCACAAAGTCTGCCCACATACAGGGTCCCTACTCTACCATCACCTCCCCAGGAGGTCCAGCTGACATTGAAGCCAGTCAAGATGTCACAGGCATGTGGACTGCTTAGAACTAGCTATTGTGAATCCAAAAAAACACTCACCCATCATATAAATAATATTTAAAAAGTAGTTTCCTGCTTAAAAATATTAAGGCTATATTTTGGAAGCAAGTAGACTTAATAAGCCAAGAATAAAGAACCATGTGAGTTAAGAGTCTAAATGTACACACTGAGTGACCCCAAATCAGAAATGAGACAGCTGGCTGAATCCTTAGCTCTAATTGAATGAGCAAAAAAAAGCCCAGAAAAGACTTAGTAAAGCTGCTTTTGAAAAAAGCATCAAATCACAACCAAAGTTCTAGGAAGATTTTTTTAAGAAGCTCAGAGTAGAGATAAAAAGAACTTAAAGATGATCTTAAGCAAACATCAGTTATAATGAGGAATAGACTAAGTCAGAAAATGAGGGAGGCAAGAGGGAGAGAAGCTGGGGAGCTGCTAAGTGCTAAGATCAGATCTAAAACAATGATTGGGCAGGGACATGACAGAGCTCAGTCAACTAAGGTAGAGCAGGAAGTTCAGGTCCAAATTAGACAAAATTAAGTATTTGCTCGTGTGTGCAATGCTCCCAATGTGGGCCTGGGTTGCATATTGGGGGAAACAACATGAACAAGGTCCTAATCTGCTTGAGTTAAAAGGTAACAAACTGGTTGGAACTTTGACAGTCTTGTCTATGTTGAAGAGGTCCAGGAAGGGGAAGCTTGGTTCTATTCTCTGCTCTACCATGACTTTGGGGGTAACATGGAAGACAAAATTAAGAGATTTAGTCAGCAAGTCCTGCATTCAAATCCTGGATCAACTGCTTATTAGCCATATGACTTGGACACAGACCTCACTTTCCAGAGCCCTGGTTTTCTGATTGGAAAAACCTGTTAAGGTTCTTGGATGACTTCATGAGAAATGTGTATGGCTCCTAGCACAAGGATAAGAAGTAGTGAATAAACATGAATTCTTTCTACCTCTGGAGTCAGATTCTTCATTTCTAAGTTCCCTTGCAGTTTAGACTTTCCTGATTCCATAGAAAATAACTATAGGAAAGACTTATGAAATAGGGATGTAATAAGACCTAGAGCAAGACATTTAACCTCTGTGAGCCTGTGTCCATCTCCATACAATTGCGATAATAACTATGCAACCTGATGGGATTGTTGTGAGGACTAAATGAGCTAATGCATGTATACGTGTTGAGTGAATAGTAAACCCTCAATGAACATTAATAAAGATGAAAAGCACAATGATAAAGCAGAAGCAGAAGAAACAGCTGGCATGAAGGCCAAGGCAAGTCACCCTATTGCTAGATCCCATGGACACTTGAAATCCTTGTCTCACTTGCCTTTTCAACAGCAGTTGACACTCTTGATGTTCCTTCCTTCTTGAAACAACCACTTCACTCTAATTCCACAGCAGATCACTCTTTTACTCAATCTTCTACCTCTCTGACTGCAGCTTCTTCATCTCCTTTGTCAACTCCTCTTCTTCTCCCTGAGTTGACTGTTGGAGCCCCTCAGGCTGGGCTCTTCTTCCTTCTCTCTCTTTACCATATCTTTCATCACTGGGGATCTTATCTGTCACTATATACACAATCCAAAATCAACCCAATATTTTCTTAGAGTTTCAGTCTTATAAATTCAACATTATGCTTGACACCTACACTCAGAAATCTCACAGTAATGTCCAAATTCCCATTCCCCAAACTTAATTCTAAATTTCCATTCTCAAACTCATTTGTTCTCTATCCCATCCAAGTTATTGCTCAAGCTATAATCCTTCATTCATCCTTCACCCTCAGTATCCTACCCCATCAACCCACCTACAAGCCCTGATGGCTCTACCTCCAGAACCACCTCTATCCCATTCCTTTTTGCTCATCTCTGCAGCTACTACCCCTGCCTCTGGCCTGGGATACAGCCATAAACTCCCAATTGGTTTCTGGCTTCCTCTCTGATCCTATTAGGCAATTCTCCATATAGAACTAAACCAATATATATCACTGCCTTGTATAAAATCTTTAGATGGTTTCCTGTTGTTCTTAGAGGGAAAATTTTTTATAATAATTTTTTTCTTCCTTTTTTTTTATAACCCAAGGTTCCCCTTTACCTGAATCCACCTAAATATTTCCTATAGCTGTTCACCCTACTCCAGACTTATTCACACTGGATTCTGTCAGTTCCTTGAACTTAACAAAGTCTTTCCTATCTTAAGGCCTTTGCACATGCTGTCACTCCCTCTTTCTGGAATATTCTTCCACCATCTCTTTGTAACCTGATTTCTTCCCATGCTTCACCTCCTTCTCCAAGGCCCCAGAGTAAGTCAACCCTCCTTATCTTTCTTTCTTACAGTTGCCTGCCCTTTCCCTTCCCAGCACTTACCACAATTTGTAATTATTCAGAAAATAATCAACTCTTCTGTCTCCACACTGAATAGTGAGCTATAAGCTGGGACAGCTGTGTATCCCTAGTTCTTAGCATAATAAGTATATCATAGCAGGTGCTCAAAATTAAATGAATTGATTAGTTAATATTAGTAAAATTTGTCCTTAAAAAGAATTATAGATCCCAGGGCTTAGGATGAGTGGGATAGTGCTTTGGACAAAAAGATCTGAGCTAGGCATCCACAGAGCAATGGAAGACAAGATTGCTAAACAAGGAATTTCAAAGTGACAGAAAGGCATGGAAAATTCAAGACCACAATGGAGTTGCCAGCCCCAACCCAGAAACAGGAGAGAGTTATAAGAAGGGGAGAGGACCAGCAGCAGGGAAAAATTCAGGCCTCTCTCTATAGGGAATGGAGGGTGTCTGGATAGCAAGCAGATGGTATAACACTGTCACTTCTGTCCTATGACAACCTTATTGTGAAATTATGACATAGAAAAGAACTCTGGTGGGGACTTACAGATTATGAAGAAGATCTTCCTTCTTTGGTATCATCCTCTTATTTCCAAGTAAGATCACATTCTGAAATACAGGGTGTTAGAACATCAACCTATCTTTTGTAGGGAGACACAATTCAACCTACAACAGGATGTACATGGAAAGGGCATTGCATCCCAGAACAAAATGACAGGTGTAAATGTCCAAATCCAGAAAACATGCAAACCCAGACACAGCCAGGGAGGAAGGAGGAGGGATTGCTGAGGCAGAGTCCATTAGTGAGGATTTTGGAGAAAGAGATGATGAGAAAAGGAAGAGGGAGGAATAGCCAGAAGAAGAAGAAATAAATGAGAACACCTACCTACCTGGGAACTTCCCCTCCGTCCCTGGCCAAGCATGACATGACACCTACCTAGGAACTTCCCCTCTGTCCCTGGCCCAGGCACAACACACATGAGACTGTCAGGAGGACCCAGGAAAAGCACAGACAACCTAGGCTTCCTACAGCCAAGCAAAGGCGGCCACAGGGCTCATCTCTGGCTTCCTTTGCAACTGCCCCTCTCCCTTCTCCTTGGCTCTGATGGCTGCAGTTTGACGCTCCTAATGTAGAATTTAATGAGACCTTCAGTAAATAGATCCCAGATTCTCTTTCTTCCCCAAGTAATTATAAGGCTCAGCAATTTTTTTCCCCTAACTTGCTGCTGATTTTCTAATTACTCTTGCTCCAAATAGGACAGTTAGCATTAAAATGAAGCCACGCTGAGGTTGTGGGTTCACTCACATCTGCTCTACTGATTTCCTTAATTTGACAGCATGGCTTTTTATGGACAGAGAGCAACAGATAATTCCTGCATTTTCTAATGTGAGGTTTGTACCCTCCAAAACATAGGAAACCCTTACACCATCAAGGTAACACTCTCCTACAGTGTGTCCTGAAGACATAATTACCAGATGGAATTTAATGAGTCTTAGAAAGAATACAGCAGCCTTCTCTCTGAAAGGGTACCAGTGAGGGTGTTTTCCTTTACTTCTTCCCAATAAAAGAAGTAGAATTTTACTTTTAGTAAAAAAGTAGAAGTAGAATTCTACTTTTAAAAGAAGTAGAATTCCCAGCAACTGTGAATAAAATTCTGAACATGAAGGCAATTCCTTTCATATAAGAGCATATAGCAAGCTTGGAATGAAGGGACAGCAGCAGGTAAGGGGTTCCTGGGGGGAGTTCAGGTATAAGAAATAAGTAGGCAGCAGTAACTAAGCAGTGATGGTTAGAAAATACTCGGGTCTGTGCAGAATATATTAGCATCTCTGCATGAGCATGCCTGGAGACATCTTGCAGAGAAGTGAGGTAAATTGCCCCAAAGTTACATTACCCTGATAAGTAGGTATCTTCCTCTTGCTGTTACAAAATTCCATGATCTTATTTGAGGTAGCAAGAGAAACTTTCCAAGGAGATGTGATTAAAAGAACCAGCTACATTTATTCAAGGAGGAATCCTTATCATAAAATCCTCCAGCCATATATATAATTTAAAAACATCCTATGGCAAATCAACCTTGTTCTTTCTTGCTTTCATCTAAGTGGAAGCTGCTCACTTAGATGCTGAACCAGTGCTCATAGGCACATTTTCCCTCCCTCTGTCTTCTCTCATCCTCATTTGTGCTCCAACAATGAGAGCAGTTCGAAAACAGGAACAGAGTCTTAGGATTCCTATAGCAAAGGAGGGGAGAACCTCAAATTCTGCTTTCCCACCCTGTAATCATGAGTTCTTGATTTGTGTTCTCTTTGTGTTCTTTCCACATTTGGCTTCCTTTCTGAAAGTAAAATGAGTATGTGGATTTAGGATGCTAGAAGTAGGGAAATAGCCATGGACCTGAGATGAGCAAACTGACCTGGATTCAAATCCTGGCAGCACCATTGATAAGTCGTGTGTCCTTAGTAAAGTTTACGTCTCTCAACCTTCTCTTTCTGCCTCATAAGGTTGGAGCAGGCAACACTCCTCTCCAGGTCACAGTCAGAACACAAGGAGTTTGCTAACATATAATTGGTATCCAATAAACATTAGCCCTCTCCTCCTGGAGAGAACCTGATAATTAACCTAATAAGCATTTCTTCAGAACCTTGGTTGGGAAAGAGCGATTGGTGATATTGTCACTGTCCTCACAAAGCCTGTGGTTCTGTTTCTGGGGAAGGACATCCTCCCTTGCACCATAGGGATCATCTCTGTTTCTCTCTTCTCCACGTCCCTCACAGTTCTCAGAGGCAGGGCGGGGCTGAGCTGGCATGGCTCGGGGGCTCAGTTCATCTTGTCTTCGTACCATCTGGCCTATGACCCATCATTAGTCCTTTTATGGCTCCTGTCTGAAAAAATGTCTTGTGTTTTGCCTACGGAAGATGGTTCCCTAATGAATGTCAAATAACAATAAAGTTTAAGTGTCTTCATCAGACACTTGAGCAGGCATCTGTCCTCCCAGCAGTAAAATATGCTGTGGCTCTGGAAACAGCTAAGAAATTTGAAACTGGGTTTCATCCACTCAGAGGAGAGCTGTGAATAATTCCAGTCACTAACTCAGTTAAGAGGAGAAGCCCTCATGAGACTAAAACTAAGCTGTGGTGGCTCTTGACGTGCGCCTCCCCCCTGGAAGAAGAAGGAGAGAATCTGCCAAGGGAGAGCCAGGGGTCTCAAGGATGGGCAGGCCGCTGGAGCCACAGCACTAACGAGGTAGGTTATGACAGGCTCCCGTGGGAACAGTCCTCCCTCTGCCTCTGCAACAGTCTAGGCTCTGTGGAGACCAGCTCTGAGGAAGGACAGCACCTCCCACAGCAGCAGCCCTGGTCTGCCCTCAGCCCCGGAGTTGAATAGTCAAGAGGGCCTCAAAGTCACAAACAGAGAAAAAATGCTCTGATAGCAGCTACCTTCGGCATATGAGTTCAGACAACCAGGGGCCAATGAAGCACACCCAAGGACCCTGGAGAGACATGCAGAAACAACCATGATGCTGTCCCCAAGACTGGGTAAATGCAGACAGTGGAAGGCTCTGTGGTGTAGATTAGGTACTTGATTGCCCCAGCTTCAAACCTTGGTACAGCCACAGCCCACTGCATGGTTTGAGGAAATTCATTTAGCCACTTTGAGCTTAAGTTTCCTAGTATGGAAAGTTGGGTGTAAGGACAGGGATAGAGGCAGTGGAGGACTTAGTATTTTCTTTTCTAAGAGTTGATGGGAAGATTAGAGATATGGTGCATAAACTATCTAGATGCTGCTCAGTAAACAACAGCCGGAAAAAAAAACCCAGAGGCTAAGGAACTGAATGGCTGCCCCTCTCCAGGGCAAAGAAATAAAGCCTGATGAATTTGATGATTATTCCCACTGAGAATTATCAAGGCAGAATTCACTAGTCACTCATCAAGAAAAACAAAATCAAGCAAGGTTCAACAAACAATTCTATTTTGATGGGGCATCCCTTTTCATCAGGGAAATGAAATAAATTCAATGTACTTTGCTTTCTTCAAGAGTTCCGAACAAAAAGCCTACTGCAGGAAATATGGAGACATGAAGGCTGGACAGTAGCAGCTATATGGAATAGTCTCTATGTTGGGTCCACTTCACCATGGAGGGAGGCCTCAATGGATCCTGCCGTAAGGATCTCCAGCTGTGTTTGGTATTGCTCCTTTATCACATGACTCCTATGAAGCAAGAGTGGGCAGATTTGTCACATTTCTAGATGACACAAAACTTGGATGACTGTTTGATAAGTAGATCATAGAATTAAGATTCGAACATATCTCAGTAGCCTTAAATTCTGAACTGAAAGAAATAAGCAGAAATGTAATTATCAAATTCTTCTCTTCAATTCAAAATGGTTTCTTTTTTTTTTTTTTTTTTTAGACAGAGAATCAAGCTGTACCCCTGTGTATATTGACGTTGAATCACATCTACCACCAACCAACAACTCCTGGAGTATCCTGCCACCGCCTCCCAAGTAGCTGGGACCACAGGCGCCCACCACAGCACCCGGTTATTATTTTTTTTTTTGGTTGCAGCCATCATTGTTTGGCGGGTCCGGGCTGGATTCAAACCCGCCACCTTAGGTGTATGTGGCTGACACCTTAGCCGCTTGAACCACAGGGGCTGAGCCTCAAAATGGTTTCTGGAGATGGGGCCCTCCTGCTAAATACAACTGCATTCTTGGCTTAAGCCCAAGATAAAATCAGAAAGCTTGGGGGGGGGGGGGAACACCTCAATGTTCTTTCTTTCAGAAGGGGAAAGCAAACTATTCAGAATCCAAATATCCAACTACCTATAGAAGTTAGATTCCAGATACAATGGTGCATTTTTTCAGGGTTCTCCAGAGAAATAGAACCAACAGGAGATAGATTAGAGATGGATGGATGGATGGATGGATGGATAGATAGATAAAAGAGAAAAAGACATGCAGAGAGAAATATATAAAGGTGGGGGCAAGGATTATGAAAACTGAGAAGTCCCACCATCTGCCACCAGCAAACTAGACACTCAGGAAAGATAGTGGTGGAATTCCAGTCCAAGAACAAAAGCTGAGATCAGAGGAACCACTGATGTAAATCCCTGTCTAAAGGCAGGAGAAGACTGAGGTCCCAGCTCACACAAGCAGGCGGGAAAGGAGTGAATTCTCCCTTTCTCCACTTTTGTCCTATTCAGGCCATCACTAGATTGGATGATGCCCATGCATATTGGGGAGAACAGTTTGTTTTACTGAGTCCACCAATCCAAGTGCTCATCTCATCTGGAAATACCCTCACAGGCACACCCAGAAACCTTTACTCTGCCATCCTGTGGCACAGTTAACTTGACACATAAAATTAGCTACCACAAGTAGTCAGGGGGGTTATTTGTAGGAATTGATAGCTGCAGAAGCATAGGTAGTTCCCACATCTTCTTCTGGGTATTTTATTTTATTTCAGATTAATGTAGAGATACAAATAATTATTACCTTGTTTGCATTTGTCAGGTAAAGTTCAAGCTAGAGTTGAGCCATTTCTTGTGGGTATTTTAAAGAGTGCTCATCTGGCCCTTTGAATTTTTGCCTGCAAGCAGATTCATGCTGTTCAGAATCAGGAAACAACTTCAGCAAGGGAGGAGCTAACACATGGGACTTGACTGAGCCAGAGACAGGATCAGCTAGAGCCCTGGCCTTTCATCAGCACTGCCTTCTCTGTGGAAAGGGTTTTACATTTACTTCCCTTACATGATCCATTTACTCCATTTCTGCTGGCAGAAGGAAAGAAAGAACACTTAGTGTGCACCTCTCATGATGGTCTCTTTCCAGAGTATTTGTCCTAATCATCCACTTCTCACGCTTGAGACTCTTCCTTTTGAAGCCACAGTGGCAGAATAGCTAACTAAGGCACATCAATCCTTGGTGCTACATTCCACACTTTCTGTTCCTTTAAACTCTGCAATTTATTATATAGATGCTGCTAATTCCTGAACAGACTAGATCTTTTCCTCAGCCAAACATGTAATATGTAATTGAGTGGAAATGGACATATCATAAGCTAGTGGCTTCTCACTTACACTCAGTAGTGTCAAGCTGGCAGAAGCAGAGAGATCTCCCCACTCCCCTGCTAATCTTCCCATTTGCAGAAAAGGTTTCTTCTGCCTCCCAGGGCTTATTCTATGAAAGGACATGAAGAATTAGGGATTGTGCAGGGAACTTTTATGACATCGTGATGTAGGCTTCAGAGCAGAGATAAATTTAAAACATTTCCCCTTTGTGGTTTTGACCCCAAACCAGACTAGCAAGGAGGACTTTTATAGGTTACCAGGGGAGCATTTGAAAATAATTTTATTTCTTTCCATAGAAATAAAGAATTCTAGAATTCTTATTTCTTTCCATAGAAATAAGAAATTCTACCCCTCTTTGAGAGTCAATCCCATGCCCATTCCCAAAAATGTTGTTTTAAACCCTGTTGCGTGCTTTTGCTTATCTAATTTGCAGAGCATTTATCTTCAGAGACTTTTCAAGTGATGATCAATATTAGAATTTTAAAAGTCAAAGTGAGGCCTGAGGACAATAAAACAATTTCTTGAAGCCCAGTCCCATGTTCTTTCTACTTTGAATTCTTAAGTTATTTGTTTTAGATTATAACCAATCCTCTTAGCAGTAATCTGCATAAATTCATGGTTGAATGGTTGACTTTTAAATAAAAGTCTATTTTCATAAGAGATTCTGGAGGCTTGGCTAATATGGGCTTTTTAGTATTATATATTAGAGCTAAAAACATTCGAAGAATCATACTAACTTATCTTTTGCTAATGATAGTGACACACATTTCATTAGCATCCAAAGCTTGTCTTTTTGCTTTGGTTATGTGCCTCGGAAGACCTAGGTATCATGAAAGCATCTGTTGACTCGTGGTCCAGGCTTACCTTCCAAGACCATGCAGGATACTCCCATTGCCAGCACACACTGGCCCTCCAGGACTATCTCTGCCTCTTTACCCATAGAAGTTCTAGGAGACCCCAAACCTGGAGCCTGAGGCTATCTCTGGGATCCGGTCTCTTCTCTTTGGTCTCTGCTTTCCTTCCTCACTTCCAGCTGTACCCCTACCCACTGCTCACCCCTAGCCATCCCGTAAGACTGGTGTCACAGCCCTCCCAGACTCATAGACCTGGTTACTGTCCTTCTTTAGGCCTTTAGTATCTGCCAGCCTTTCCTTGTCCCTTGACCCCTTCCATCTACTGATACTGGGCACTGGCATCAGGCACAGTGACAAAGAAGTCCTGATTCTTCCAACATGGTTTTGTCTTAATGCATATATAAGACAACTTCTATCCTTAGCCAAATATATACGTAAGTGTACCCCATCCTCATCCAGTTAAAAATCAATACTAAAGACAAAATATCAGGAGGTTTTTACATTCCTTGGGTCCTTTTCATCATCAACATTCTTTCCATTGAAATGAATTTTTGTTTTATTTTTTCATTAAAGTATAACTTACAGACTAATAAAAAATCTGTATTCTAAGTATCAACTCAATGAATTGTAACTGATATATATACCTCTTTACTCCCACCAAGATCACACTATAGACTATTTTCAGAACTTCAGCAGGCTTCCTCATGCCCGCTTCCATCAGAATTCCCCAAAGGTAACCACTATTCTGACCTCTATCACCACAGATTTTGCCTGGTTTTGGACATTGTATAAAGGAATAATATAATGTATAATCCTTGTGTCTGGCTTCTTTATCTCATCATTATGTCTGTCAGATTTATCCATGTTATGTCAAACAGCAACAATTTATTCTTTTATAATTCTGTGTAGTATTCTATTGGGTGAATATAGCACAATATATCTATCTATTCTACTATCAATAGACATTTGGATTGTTTCCAGTGCTATTATAAATAATGCTGCCATAAATATTCTCATACCTATCTTTCAATGTGCTTAAAAGCCATTTTTCTTGTATATACAACCAGGAGTATAATTGCTGATTATAGAATAAATGTATGTTTAGCTTCCCTAGCTACTTCCAAACAATGTTTTAAAGTGGTAGTGCCCATTTATACTCCCAGCAGTAACACCTAAGAGCCCTAATTGCTCCACATCCTTGTCTTCACTTGAGTTGTTAGTCTTTTTAATTTTATCCTTTCAGAGAGTTGTATGGTAGTATTGAGTTATAATATTAGCTTGAATTTCCCTACTGTCCAATAGTGTTGAGGAACTGCTATGGTCTGAATATCCAAATTCCTATGCTGAAATCCCAACCCCCAAGGTGATGGTATTAGAGGTGGAGCCTTTGGGAGGGGATTATATCATAAATAGGATTAGCGCCCTTTACATAAGAGGTTCAGATGAAACACCTCCCCATTGAAGAACACCCCTGAGGAAGCCATCTCTGAGGAAGCAGGCCCTCACCAGACTCAAAATCCACCAGGGCCTTGATCTCTAGATAAATGATACAAACAATACTAATAATTTTCTACCATTTATAAGCCACCTACTTCTGATAATTTTGTTATACTATCCCAAAAAGACAAAGATAGGAACTTTTCACACAGGCCACCCTTTGTGTATCTATTAACCATTTTCAAGTGAATTATCTGTCCTCTACATATTACTTTTTTTTTCTTATTAAATCATAGCTGTGTACATTAATGTAATCATGGGGTGCAATGTACTGGTTTTATATACAATTTGAAATGTTTTCACCAAACTGGTTAACATAGCCTTAATGGCATTTTCTTAGTTATTCTACATATTACTTTTAAGAGTTCTTTGTACATTATGGCTATGAGCCCTTGGTCAGATATTTGTATTGCAAACATTTTCTCTAAGTATGTGGATTGACTTTTTACTCTCTCAGTGGGGCCTTTTGATCAATAGACATTGTTCATTTTAATGAAGCCCAATTTATAAATTTTTTCTTTTATGGCTGGTGCTTCTCATGTCCTATTTAAGAAATATAAGATCATGAAGGTGTCCACATATATTTTCCTCTGGGAGGCTTTACTATTTTACCTTTCATGTTTAGCTCTATTATCTAACTTGAATTAATGGGTGGGTAGTGTGAGAGAGGCAGGTTTCTAAGTCCATTGTTTCCCATGTGGATAACTCACATAGCACTGTTCTCTGAAAAGGCCATCCTGTTCCCCTACTGAACTACAGTGACATTTTTGCTATAAATTAGGTCTCCTTCTTCTGTCCCATTGGTCTGTTTATCTGTCCTTGAACCAACATAACACTATCTTAATTACTGAGAATGGATATTAATAGAGCCATTAAGACCATTATTAAACATGTTTCAGTGGCCTGTCTTTTTCTGGACTCTACAGGAAACCTACTGGTTTTTATTCCAGGTATCTCTTGCTTTGGAAACAACCATGCTCACTGCTGCTGCTGCTGTCTCTTCTCTACCTGATACAGAAAGTTTACTTCCCATGTTCTAACAACAAGAAAGAAATACAAGAAGGAAAAGTCGTTTTGAGGTATATCTGAGGGTAATTTACAATGAGCTCAGGAAGAGATTGAGTTTGTGGACATGCCCATGACTTTTATGCCTATACCTGCTAATAGAAGACCTAGGCATAGAAGAGGTAACTCAGAAAAATGGAGAGAAGAAAGTCAGAAATGGAGTCCTGGGCCACCAATTTTAAATAGCCAGAGAGTGACACAGTTGCTTAGAAGGGAGAATAAAAAGGTGCCACCATAATGGGAGGAAGATGAAGAGAGGCTGATGTCACCAAAACCAGAAACCAAAGAGTGGTTGACATGGACCATCACAACTCAGAGATCAAGTAAGATGAGGACTGAAAGAGTCTAGTGGGTTTGACGTCCTAGAGGTAACTGAAAAAAAATGGTTTTATATCAGGACAAATACAAAAGACAAGTTAAAATTGGTCCATGAGTAAACGGGAAATAAAGTAGACCCAGAAAGTTCAGGCTCTTCTTTCTAGAAATTTGGATAAGAACAGAAAATGAGCGAGAGGAAAAAACATGATTGAAAGAGTATTTGTTATTATTTTTCTTGGTGTTCTTATTGTTTATCCTTTGGCTTATGTTCCAAACATTATTTTGGAACAATAAAAATAAGTGTTCTTCTTTAGTTTCTTTTTCTTTTCTTTCTCCACTCCCTCTCTCTTCATCTGTGCCCTGGCAATTTATTCCGTCTTCCAACAATCCCTCTAAGCCATGGATTAGGCTCCTTTCTTGAGGATTCAGGAAGAAGTTATTTTATGGCTTTATGTTTTCCCTATTCTGCCCCATTGTACCTTCTCTGCCTTCAATCCTGTCTCTTCCTCCACACTCAGCCTGTTAACCTGACGTCCTGTCTTCTCAGGTGATCACAGTGCACAGAGATAAGGAGGGAGATTTTTCCCAGCCTCAGTGCAATCTCCCATTCTCTTCAGGTTTCCCCTCTGTGCGCCCTGTAGGAGGTTCTCGTGGAGTTGAGGTAAGCACTGAGCTCCAAAGGGCAGTGCACAGGCTGGGAACTCCTTCTGGTGAACGCACAGGGGAACAGGAAAACAAGCAATGAACCCAGTCTCCCGGAGGAGATGAGGACCAAACTCCAAATTTGGAGGAAAAAAGACTTGTGAAAATTAAGGCAGGGAGTGGTCATGGATCCCAGAGTTCATAACTCAGTAAAGGATTTCGTGTAGATTAGAATGGTTTGGGAACAGGGAAGGAGGACCCCAAGGGTGAGTTCATAGGATGCTTTCCAGGCCTGAGAGAGACCAAGGTGAGTGAGGCAGACTCCGCTCAGTAGAAGGCAGCTACTAGTACTCTTATCATAGCCTCATATTAAGCAACCTGATACACCAGAAGCCATATTCAGCAATACTGATTTCAACAACATTGAATTACTTTATTGATATTTTATTGGAAACTGAAAATTTTAACACGAATTAGATTAATTTCTCTAGATTACTACATTTTTAATGTGTTTATTATGCCTCGGGGTCATTTCCCCCTTAGGAATTATTCTAATTTTATAATTAAAAAGAGAATCAACATTCTGAATTTAAAATATGGATTTTTCAAATTTAATTTTCCTGTATAAAAGTTATAGCATAAAAAGCTCAAAGACTGAGTGCTGCAATATACACATTGCATAGTAATTTTTTCCTTCTCACCTGAAATTAATATAACCAGCATCCGCTGTCCAATGCTGGGAAATGTCTGAGCCTGTGGATTCTTCGTAAAGATTTCAGTGTCTCTCGCAGCAAACGTGAGTGGTTGCCTTAGAGGTGGCTAGAGATCACGTGCGGGTGAAGTGGCTGCCTTTCCTGGCACTCGGGAGGTGAAAGCTGTCACTGGATTCTGCTACTTCGGCCCCACGCTGACAGACAACACACTCACAGGCAAGGAACTAGACAAGTCTATCTGGGAAGCCAGCATGCCTCCTGGCAGAATGGCAGGAAGGTTCTGGTTTCCAAATAACAAAGTTTTGTCAGAGCCAGAGGCCCAACGTCCCCCTGCCTAGATGGACTCTCACGGCTCCTCTCGTCAAGTCAGCCTTTTGCTCTGTGATCAGCCTACATGCCAGGTGCTGGGCTGGACCTAGGAATGGCACTTTCAAAAGAAACTTCTTACCATCCAGTTCTGCTGCCAAAGCCTGCATCTTTTACTGAGTTTCCACTAACTGTCAGGTACTAGCCATCGTGGAAGACATTGTTATGCTCATTTTAAAGTCAAGGAAACTGAATTGGTACTCCAAAAGATGAAGTGACTGCCCAAACCACACCACTGCAGAAAGAGAATCAGATTGGAACCCAGATTTGTCCAGTTCCACAATTTCCAGGCCACCAATTAGCTTCCTAGAAAGCTACAGGGTTTCTGTGTGACTGAAAATCCTACATTCAGTCAGGAACAGAGGTCCTTTGTAGCCCTTTGGCCCTCTAGCTTGGTTATACACCAAAGGCTAAGGCTTCTTACCCCAATACTATGGATACAATAGGATCCAGAACAAATGCCTCCTCCTCTGAACCAGGGCTCAGCTTTCCGCTCTATACCTCCCAGCCCCCAGGCTCTGCACCCTACCCACATCTGGGCCTGGTTATCCCTGTCCACCCTGGCCAGTGTGTCCAAAAAAACATCATTGAAAACCCTCCCTCGCCACTCATACAAATTGTTTCTACATAAACTTGTGGTCATTTGGCTTCCTCGCTCATCTTGAATGTGTTTAAAGAGCCACAAACACATCAATGCTTATGAAAATTAAATTATCCAGATGTCTCTGCAGATGTTACAAATGGCCAGTGCAGTACAGCATAAATACACTTCTCTCCCCACTTGGGAGTGAGTGTTTGCAAATGGAGCCAGGAAAAATGGCCAAATGCACACTAATTCTGGTGAAGATGGCTTTATCTCTGTGGTTAGAATTTCTATTTTTTAAAATATTGGATATTCAGCTTTGAATTTCTTTTGATGGTGATCAAAGATTGATGTTTGGTGGTTGATTATTATACTGTTATTAATTGGGGGCAAAGAAAAAAAGGCTGCATAATGAAGTAGAGAGGAGATGAGGGATATGGGTGATTACGCTCATGTTCTTTTGGGGTCAGTGAAGAGAAGCAGCTTGCACTTACACACTTGGGGCAGAAGACAGTGGGAGATAGGATGGGAAGGGGAATGGAAAAAAAGATGGAAGCAAAGAGCTTTAAGAAGGGGATAAAATTCCAACTAATCTTGAACACTGGAAACAATTCATTTGGTGGAGACAGTGGAAGACAGCAGGTGAAGAATGCCTTGACCAAGAACACAGAATCAGGAATGCATATGGCCCACTGGAGGACTGACTCATAGATTGGTAGATCTTGTCAACAGGAGTCAGAGAATAGCCATGTTGGAGAAGGAGGTAGGGGCCAGACCCTGGAGGTCCTTTAATGCCAGGCTGAGGAACCATGGAATTTCATCTTTGAAGTAAAAGGAAGCCTCAAAATTATTCAGACAGAGGTATTATTCAGACACAATGAATTATCCATGTCATAAAGATAAGGATAAATTGGAAGGCAAATTGTGTGTATAATCATTTACCACATTTTGACCCCATCTCCTTTCATAGAGAAGTTCAGGGCTCCAAGCCACTGCCCTGGTCCAGGGCTTAAGGAAATGAGCATATGCCCTCCCTTCCTTCTGAATCCAGGTGTTTTTGTCCATGGTAGGAAGCAAAACAGAGCCTAGAGCAGGCCAGGGTCTTGCATCCTTTGTGCTGACAGTCGGGTCCTCTCCACTCTCCTCTAGCCAACCTATAAGACCTGCTGATGCCGCTTCTCATCCAGCCCACATTCTGTCCTCCCATCTCTGCTCCTGGAAGCCTGCCGCTGCCTCTGACTGCTGAATAAAGTCACATAACTTCAGGTCCTGCTGTTGCGTCCTTGAGTCTCCTGCAGCCTGGGTTTGGCGTGCCTGCTCGCAATCTGCCATGCTGTACACCAGCCTCCCAGCAGCAGCCACTTCCACACCAGCCGCACAGCTAGGAGGGGCAAGGGCCTCTCCAGAGCCAGTTGTGGGGATGTGGAGCTGCTAGGGAAGGACCTTGGGTGCTGTGTAAGGGAGGTCATGTGTCCTTGACCTAGAGACTCCTCTTAGCTCTTCAGGCTCAGTCTCCTGTTCTTTAGACAGGGTTACCTGGACAGAGTATAAACCTCAGGCCACATACTCAGGTGGATGAGAAATTTAGTCCCCAAGTCTATTTTCCTAAAACAAGACACCATTACTAATTTGAGTCCCAAGTCCCTGGGGGATATAAGCAATCTTAGTTAATGTGGGATCCTTCCTAACCTACCCCAGCAGGGCTCTGGGGTTTCCTTATATAGTTGTAGGATAATAGCGAGAGTGAGAGAAACCTTTCTGCATTCCCACTGGCATCTGCTGAGGTGTCCTTTTGCCCACCTTGTCATTTGTCCATCCATTCAGGTCACTTCAAGTTACCTCTCATTCCTGAGCCTAAGCTCTCTCCCAGCTACAGCCAGTGCCCCCTCTCCAGATCTGACCACATGAAGCTGAGAGACACTCAGGAAGCTAAGTCCCCAAGCACCAGGACATGCCAGGAGCCATCTCTTCTCTGGGATCTGGTTGCCCCAGCCAGGCTCTGCCCAAGCATAGTTATAAGAAGTTCCCTCTGCCTTGGACTGCCAAACCTACCTTCAGATTTACTGTTTCCTCTTTGGGCTGTGCCCATTGGTCCTGTGGGAAGCAGATACTGAATTGGAGTTTCAAGTAAAAGAGCTTTGTTGAGGAGGAGGAGAAAGAGAGGGACATCTGTGAAGATGAAAAGCAAGGAAACAGGATTGGGCAGGATTGCTTCCGTCTGCCACAAAGAGCTAATAAATTTCCACCCACCCAACAGGAAGCTCCAGAGCTAAGACACCCATCGGAGGGGTCCTGCATTGGGCACAATGGCCCACCCCTACTACCCCAGGTGCACCTGATCATCATTCGCTGGAGCTGCCTAGGCAGAGTGTAGGCTTGGCTCACGTCCTGTGGTGAACCCTGAAGGCAGGGGTTCTCAAACTTTTTAAACAGGGGGCCAGTTCACTGTCCCTCAGACCATTGGAGGGCCAGACTGCGGGCCCTGGGACGAGTCGGCTGCTAAGCAGGACAGGCAGTGGCAGCAAAAACACCCTGTGGGCCAGATAAATGTCCTAGGCGTGCTGCATGTGGCCTGAGGGATGTAGTTTGAGGACACTGGCCTGAATGCATTGTATCTATAGGCTGTCAGCCAGCTGCCCTCCACCCAGCTGAATGGCAGGTTCTCTCCAGAGAGGAGACCCCAGCAGCATTCCCCCTGCACAGCTCCACAGGAACCCCCAACACCTGCACACTCTTCACTTTCTCCCCAAGCCCCAACCCAGCTCAGGATGGCAGACTCTTAGACTGCCCTTGTTGGGGAGGGCGCGGCGGGTGGGGCAGGAAGGTTGCTGGAAATCACCTCGTAGACTTCTTTCCGGGCCCACCAAAGTCTATGCCCTTGAAATCCAAGAAATAAAAATGGATCTTACTTGTTTTCTCTAGGTTATAAAACCCCTCCCATTGGGAAATAAACCCAGAATAGCCTAGGTTGACTTATAAAAGCCCATGGGAAGAGGGACATATGGTGGGGCCAGGGAATATCACCAGTTAATTTTTGAAATATACCACTGTATGTCTCTACTTAGTGTTTTGTATTCCCACAAATTTACTTCTCATCCTTCCAAAGCCCCGCCCTCCGTCCAGACACTGTCCTGGCCATAGAGGTAATACAGCCCCCAGGAGCACCACGGAGTATCAGGAAAGCTGAGAGACCAGTGAAGCTCTGTCCAAGCTCTATGTGGGTAATGTGGTGCTAGTCCAGGAGGTTTTCTCTCCTCCCAGCACTGGCTTTTCCCTCAAGTGATCAGTAAAAGAAAGTTCCAGCCACTTCTAAGCACTCTACTAATGCATTCAAACTCCACAGAAAGAAGTACTATCATCCTCATTTTACATATGAAAGGCCGGAAGCACAGAGGTTAAGTAAATTCCCTGAAGCCACACAACCAATCCCAGGGTTGGAGTGCCAAAACTCTGAAGTTAGCTTTCTCCCTATAAGGAACTTCAAAGAAAGCAGTAAGTTGCAGTAAAAGAAACTGAGCCAGAAACACATATATTAGGCAGGCAGAAGACAGAGGCACAGAGTCACATAGCTTTGGAACCTAGGAAAGGTAATCCCCTCAACTTATGGATGAAGAAATGGGGGCCTAGACAGACTAAGCAATGCAGCTGGTTATGATAAAGCCTGGACACAAATCCATCTCTTCTGACCTTAAAGCTAAAAACCCATCATCACCACCAAGGGAAAATACTGCTCATGGTTCATGCCCTAGAGTAGAGGGCTAACCTCTTCTCTTGGTGGCATTTGTCATAGTCACATTTGTGATGCTTGAAATAGCAGAGAGAGACATTTAACCAGTCTAAGAGAACAGTAAAGAAGTAGTATCACTATGAATGAGGCAGTCTTACATCTTCCCAGGAAAATGCTGAGCCCCCACTCCGTGTTTATTGTAAGACACAATAAATAATAGCTGGGCCTATTTTATGTGCAGCACATCCCACAGTTGAGGATGTTACCTTCCAAAGGAAGTGATTTATTCCTTCAGTAAATACTACATATTTATTGAATACTTACTACATTCAAGGAACTGGGAAAACTTCCAGGGAAGAAAAAAACAGGATGTCATTTGAGATGCTTGTGGTCTAACATAGGGAATCGTGACAATAAAGTAGAAAGGGATGTCATCTGTACTCTTACCTAATGACTGCACAAACTAATGTTTGGGAGTTTATAGAGCATTTATACCTATTTCAGGTACATGGGTACCTGAAACACCATTCCATTCCCCTCTTCCTTAGCCTGCAGCAAACTCCTATTCATCCTGCAAAACCCTGCTTCAAGGTCAACTCCTTTGTGTAATCTTTTTGACCACCTATCTCATCCCCCTAGAAGACTCTTTGTTCTTCCTTCCTCCTTTCTTTCCTCTCTTCTTCCTTTTCTCCATTCTTCTTTCCTCCTCCACTTTCCTAAAAACAGTGAATATTTTTGAGTATTTCCTATAAGCTGGGCCTTATTAACATTTTAGGGGCACTAATTTATTTAATCCTCACCACAGCCCGATGAGAGAAGTACAGGGACATGCCACTATATCATGATACATGTGTCCAAGAAATGGAACTGCACACAGTATTTTCCAACTACCACCAAGTCTACACATGAAGATAAGAGCTGTCTGATAGACACAACATACCTTCATAGGGATGAGAGGGCCCTCATGGTCATGCATGGGCTAACTCAACCTGCTATGGACCCTAAACCTTGTGACAGGTGGTGGCCCTTTCCTTGGCTCTACACTCTCCCCACCTGTATCCCTGCCCACTCTCAGGAATCCCTGTGCTACCTGAACTTTTCCACAGAGAATCATGGCACAGCAGAGAATCTCTGGTACCTCCCAGACCCTTCATATGACCCAGCTGGGACTGGCTCTGAATGGACACACCCCACCCACCTCACCACTTGCCCTGTGGTTCCTAGCCAGCCACAGCCTTATTCAGCCATTGACTGAGGTCCTGCTCTTCTCACCACCTTCCTTCACTGCTCAGCACAGCTGGGCTCAGCACCACTACAAAGGGGAAAGGCACTGGCCCAAGTAGAAAGGCCCAGGGTGAGGGCACACAGAACTTCATAGAGGCTGCCAGTCCAAGCACAGCTGGATTTAGAACCAACCACCTGGGCTCAAACCTGAGTCCCAACCTCTACTGTTGTGTGCCCTGGGCAAGTGACAGAGCTCTCTAAGCCATGTCCTCCTCTCCAGAACACAAGTTGACAGTAATAATTCTAGCCATACAAGGCTTTTGAGGAAAAATGAGATTCTGTGTGCAAAGAAAAAGTTCTTTGTAATCCAGGAAGCGCTACTGTATGTGTAGTTAAGATACTCTCATAGCCATTGTTACATACTACAAGTTCAGGTAATTAAGTTTGCAAACTCATCCTTTAAAAGTGCTATATACCTCAGTGCTGAATATCTACAGTCAACTCTGAAGTATTCCCCTTGGGAAGCTTTGCACGGATGCCAGCACTTAGTTTGCCCTTCAAAGCACTTTTTCTAGAACAAGTTCATGCCCTTAATTTTCTAACCTTGTGTAATAGTATACATCACGATGGTAGAGCTTAAAGATTAAGACACAAATTCTAGAGCCGAGATGGCCAGGATTCAAATCCTAGCTTTGCTGTGTGACCTTGGGTAAGTTAACTTACCTTCCTGTGCCTCACTTTAGTTTCCTCTTCTGTAGTGTTTCAAGAACAGTAAATAAGTTTATCCACTTAAAGCTGTTAAACAGTGCTAAGCACAGAGTCAGCATTCCCTCTGTGACTAGTGTAGGATTCAAAAGGTTATATAATTTGAGCATAGTCACCAATATTTAAGAATTTACAGAACATTTACACATTACTTTTCTGAAAGTACAAAGCGGACAATCACTTCCCATTCAGGGAAATTAATGGGGGAAGTGAGGCTTAAGCTGGGCCTTGAAAGAGGAGTAAGATTTAGACAGGTGGGAAGGAGGACAGAATGAAGGGCGAGTGAAGAGTGGAGGCGAGGAGAGGTCCTGCCCACAGGTTGTGTCAGATAACATCCAGCTGATAGTATGGGTTTCAGTAAGGCTTCTACAGCTTTATTGTGGAAAAGAATCCTGTGGGAGCTTTTGAAAATACTGATACCCATGCACAACTGTGACAGATTCTAAATCAATTGGACTCAGCTGGAACCTGGGCATTAGTGAGTTTTAACAGTGGCCCAGGTAATACTAATGTGTGGCTGGGTTTGAAGACCTCCAGCCTAGAACAGCAGGGCTCAAACTTTAGCTACATCAGAATCACCTGGAAGGCTTGTTAAGCCACAGATCTCTGAGACCCACCCACAGTTTCTCACTCAGGAGGGATGGGGCAGGGCCTAAGAATTTGTTTCAACCAAGTTCCCAGGTGATGCTGCTGTTGCTGCTTGGGGACTATACTTTGAGAACCCCTGAGCCAGGGCACATGAAGTGTAAGAACAGATTGAGATGTTCTTCACATGACAGTGTCTGTCATGCTAACCTAGAGAACGTCAGACTTCATTCTGTTGGCACCAGGATGTTGGGGTGAGATGTGCTCAGAGCTGTGTATTAGGAAAATAGACATGCAGGAGATGGGAGGAGGGAAGAAGGTGAAGACCAAGCATCCAGGTGGAAGGCTCGTAACAGCCAACAGCATAGACCCAGGAAAGTACAGCCCGGAGCAGGACAGCCATACTGAGAGTGTGGAAAAAAGGTGAATGCTGGCAGAATCCCTGAGATCAGATTCAGAAGACAGCATGGCAGTGAGCTGGAAGGGAGAGACAGGGCTGCCATAATGCCCAGGTTCCAAGTCTGGGAAGCAAGCACTAGATTGGGGGCAGGCCCAGGGCGAGAAGGCAGTCTGGTTTTTAGCGTTTGCATTTCAGTACAAAGATGTCCCAACTCTTGTTGGGACTAAGAGTTTAGTTTGATAATTCAAGACACTGTCCCAAGGAAGGCATCATGAAAACAGCAGTGAGAATGAAGAGATTAGGTCCAAAGACAGATCCGAGGGTCACCCACTCCAGCTAGCAGGGAGAAAAGGAACCAAATAAGAGCCAAGAAACAAAGGCAAAGAAGATGAAAGAGAAAAAAGTGGTCAGTGGCAATGAAATGCAATAAGGCATTGCAATGGTAACTGGAAAAAACTTTGAGACAAAAAATGTAGTAGAAACAAACTGTCAGGCAGAAAGGGTCATTGCAGTGTCAGAGATGGCCTGTGCTAATGGAGGGCAAGTTTGACCCTGCTTTGAGAGCATGATGTGGGGCCCTTGGTTTCCTAGTCAGCTTGTGAGCAGACAGCATGGTTAGTGCAAGCTCTGACCTCCCTCTCCAGCAGCCTGCCCCCCATCCTGCCGGAGTGCACTGACAGCAAGGCCCCTGCACCTGGCATTAATGGGTTTTCTCATCACTCTAATGCTGGTAGCTACTCATCTCACCAAACACCTGAACACTAAGGAGCGTGTTTTCCATAAAGGCCCAGATAGGATAGAGAATAGCCCAAAACAGATGGCATGGGGATTGGCACTTGCCTGTGGTCACAGATCTCACATGAGCCTCTGTGACTGGAGGTGAGGACACACACAAGACAGCACTGGAGGGACTGCATTCCCTCTGACATCTGCGGCCCTCTCAGGCCCGAATCTGCTCAGGCAGGAGCTGAGGGGTGATAAACAGTGGGCCTCAAGGTGTGGGGAGTGGGCTTTGATGAGGACCAGAGCACCATACAAATAACAGGAGAGATTTTATGAACAATCACGGGCTGCTAATATGAGTTAAAAATGCAAGGACACCTAAGAGAAAGACAATAGCATCCTCTCACACCTCCACCCCTGTGGTTTGGGGTGATGCTGCCCTTGAACCTGCGACTTAATCCCAGGATCTCCAGAGTGTTCCACAGCCCTTCTACAGTGATTGGTGCAGAGGTGGGCACACGACCATCCCAGACCAATGAGCATCAGACCACACGCTTGCAGGAATTAAGGGAAAGCTCTTTTCCTACTGGAATTGTGGAGCAAGGAGAGAACCCAGAGCTGCTGGTAGTTCGTACGACCACATGCAAAAAACCTATCCTTGAGGAGAAGCAGAGTGAAAAAAGGCAGAGATGTACATTCCTGACTTGGAGAAGAACCAGGGTCAATCCAGGCTTAAAACCAACTCTACCCTGAAACACTTCAGTTACATAAGCCAGCAAATTACCTTTGGTTAAGGCAGGTTGATAACACTTGCACAAAAGTATCTGACCTTTATACCAAGAAAGAGCATCAGCTCAGGCTAAAAATTCAAGCAGTCCTCCACTCAAAACTAAGCCATCTCTGAGTTATTGTGAGAGTAAAACACAATGGCCCATGTGTTTGCCCAGTCTCTCCCACCCAATAGGTGCTCAAGGAGTTTGGACACAAGCCCTGTCCTTTCAGTACTCACAGGCCCATGGGGGAGACAGATGACTAGCTGGAAAAGGAAGGGCATTGTGTGAGAGGAGCACTGACAGAGATGTGAACAGAGTACCGGGGAGTGCAAAAGAGGTGAGAGAGCACTGAGCACAGAGCTTACCTGCTTAATTAAATTGAATTGAATGGCATTTAGTCTGCCTACACACATGAAATTATGAAGTGTTAAATGCTCCCATCAGTTGGCAAGGTAGGAGGTGAGACTCCTATTTACTGAACATCCACTCTGCACCATATAGCACGTGCGAGATTTTCTCATTCACCCTTCCCAGTAACCTAATGAAGTAACTATGAGCTTTGCTAGTTCACACATGGGGAAATCAGACCCAGAAACATTCATATTCCCAAAAGGAGCAAACCAGGGGAGGGTCTAGCTTCAGGAGTAGCTTCATTCAGAGACTCAATGTTTTAATACCCTGGTATTACCTTCTGCCTTTCCGAGTGGCTTTAGAACTTTCATCCTGTGGGTTCATGGGATGGCCCTACAGCTCAGGCTTACTTCATCTTTTCTGTCTGAAATAACCAGCAAGAAGCACACCTCTACCCCCCAAGTCCCAGCAAGTGCACTGCTGTGCCTCATCAGCTCTCACTGAGTCTCATGCTCATCACTGAACTAACAGTTAGGACCAGGGACTATGACATCTTGAGTATCCAGGACAAAGAAAACTTCATCCTGGGCTGAACATTGATTTAACTTCCCCAGCCACATATGGATAGAGCTGGTCGTCAACCCCCAGGCCCAGACAAGTACAGAGGTCTGCAACCTATGACGAGCCACAAAAGTTCTGCCCCCCCCCACGCTCTGCCATTATCCCTACCCCCACCAGTTTGTGGGGAAATTGTCTTCTATGGAAAAATTTTCTTCCATGAAACTTGGCAACCACTGCACAGCAGGAGGTGAGCAGAGGCCAATCCAGCAGCACAGCTTCCTCTGTAATCACAGCCACCAGCCCCTCCCCATTGCTCACATCACTGCCTGGGCTCCACCTGTCTACACCCACTCTCCTGTTCATGGAAAAATTGTCTTCCATGAAACTGGTCCCTAGTGTCAATAAGGCTGGGGAGTGGCCAGGATAGAGAGTGGAGTTGGCAGTAGCTCCTTGGAAGGATGTTGGGTGAATGGATATTGGACTGCACATACAGTCGAGTTTTGGACACGTCTGTCCCTCCTATATTCTTCAACGTATTTAGTGAATATGATTCATGCAAACAAGTGGCCCTGGAAACGGTTGCAGGTTCACAGTGTTAAGCAGTAGAGTAGCAGATTACACTGGCTTTGGGTTCTCTGATAGTCCTGAAAAAGGATGTGAATGCAGTGGTCCATAAAACACAGAGTTATCACTACATCTCTATTTAATTTCAGTCTCTTAACTTCCTGCTGGACATCCCTGTCTATCAACTCTAAAATTACCCACACAAAGTGAAGGCTGGAGCAGTGGCTCTCAACCTGGCTGTACATCAGAGTCGCTGTGAGGGCTTATACACACATAAACACCAGCCCGGTCTTCTGAAGATCAACATCCATCTCAAGAACTCCTGGCCTGCCCTTTGGCTAACTTGGCAGGAGTATTGAGGTACATGTGTTAGTAACTAAATCTGTAAATGCTGATTGGTTCCCATTTATTCTAGAGAAAGGACACAAAGGACAAGAAGCAAAGAATAGTGATGAGAGTTTGATAGGTTACTAATGAAGCCACAGCATTGGGTCAGAGCAGTCACTGTGAAGCAGAATCAGGGCTGCCTGTCTCAGGTTTGCTTCCTCCTCCCATTTTAGACTTCCTTCTGCATGTTGTCCTTTTATCTTAGCATCTATATCAAAATCTGCTGCTCCCTAAACCCAACCATTTAGTTCAAAAACAAATAAAGCGGCAGCACCTGTGACTCAGTGGGTAGGGTGCTGGCCACATACACCGAAGGTGGCAGGTTTGAACCTAGCCCCAGCCAGCTAAGACAACGATGACAACTTCAACAACAACAACAACAAAGATAGCCCGGTGTTGTGGTGGGCGCCTGTAATCCCAGCTACTTGGGAGACTGAGGCAAGAGAATCGCTTAAGCCCAAGAGTTTGAGGTTGCTGTGGGCTGTGATGTCATAGTACTCTACCGAGGGCAACAAAGTGAGACTCTATCTCAATAAACAAATAAATAAATGAAAAATGAAGCTAGATTTGTGAGTGGTACAACACCCTATCAGGAACACCCTACCCTGCCTCTTTTATCTTGGGAAGCCAGTCCAAAAAAAAAAAATTGCTATGGAAAGAATCATCACCAACAGGAACAAGATCACCAGCCATGTAGCCATTGTGCATATTTTAGAAAGTACTTTTTCTTGAATTATTTTACTTATTTTATAACAACCCATGGAGTAGAGATGATGATGAAATTATCCCCTCATTATGTCCCGTCAGACTTTAGGATCAGGGAAATAATTTTTCTTTCCTCCTGATCCCACATACATCTTTTCATTAGACAGTGCAAATCACATCTCCTGGGTATTCATATTTACTATGTAGCTTAATTTTCAAGTATTCAGGGTAAATTTAGTACTTGTTTTTTGTAGCCAAATTAAACTAGGGTTTGGTTATGATTAATCTCTGCATCCTCAGTGCAGTGTCTGATTTTTTGTTTCAATAGTCTTATATCATCTGTACCCTTTGTTATAACCTATAAAAATCTTCTTGGAAACAAATAATGTAAAAATTATCAAAAAATGAGATATATGATGCTTTATTTTTGCTTTCTTGCCAGATTTTATAGCTTTTTGTTTTGGGGGGGGGGGTTTGTTTGTTTGGGGGTTTTTTGGCCTTAACTTGGTTCCAGACCCTCTGCAGGGCCTTGGCTAACTGTTCAAACCATTTGAGATCTCAGCCCTGCACAGAGCTGACAGGGCTTTCATTGACACCTTTTCTTCCCTTTTCTCCAACTCTTTTTTTCCTTTTTCCCCCTTTCTAAGTTGTAAGGTAAACTTTACTCGAGGAAAACCTTGACCAAACACCTCATTTCCCTCCCTATCCTAGAAGAGCCTCAGATCAAACAGCATAATTAACTCAGCAAACAATACCATTAGCCAAGCTCCCTCTGTACCCACCAGCCTGAAACCAAACAAACTCTGAACAAACACCTCTTGGAGCATATGGCGACAGGGAATTGCAGGCAGAGATTTTTATAGGCCTCTCAGCGGGCCTGCTCTAGCTCTTTGGGAAACAGACTATTTAGCATATGTCACTGTTCCCAGCTGCCTCGAGGCTTTGGCTAGGGAACTACAGCCTTTCATACTCCAGTGACAGCCTTCAAAGTCAGGTGTAGGTGGGACCTGCTTCTGTGGCACTGCACACCCAGAAGGTGCCCTGGCCCAGGACTCTGGTTCCTCAAGGCTGACCAAGAGCTCCCAACAGAGTGACACACCCACAAGGTGATGTTTCCCCCAGTTAGCCCAGAGCCCAACACGTCACATCGTTCACTTTCAGCTCAGTCTGGGAAACTTCCTGGGTACTTAGGTAGAAATTGAAATTCATTGAAAATCTCAATGTACCATAAGAACAGTAGTCTTTACAGAAATCAGAGACTAAAATGACCTATTAAGGTATCTTGTCCACCCCCTATCAGCCAGCATTTGTCACTGAAGAGTTTCGGTAGTTCCTTTTTAAATAACTCCAGCAATGCGCTCTCTATCACAGAACTCCCCAGAAGAGACCGTTCTGATAGATCTCATTCTTCAGAAGTATACCCAAGATCCATCCTAATTTCCCCATTTCATAAGCTGCTCCTTGTACCATCCAAAATGACTCCAATAGCTCTTGCTGTGTTCTCTCTGCGAGGTACTTGGGCTAGAACAGTCTTGTCATCATGTCGTTTGTAATTCTTTCTTATTTTGGAGAGGGGCCAATTGATAGATTTGAAAGTTGGTAAGTGCCTATCTGCTTGAAATAGACATAGGCTTGTAAAATTTTGCTCTATGGTGAAACCAATCAAAAATCAAAGGGTTAAACTGCAGCAGGCAGAATGTAAATTAAAACAGAGAGAGAGAATACAGCAGAGGAGTACAACATGAGACGATTCTGAGTTCCAATCCTGGTTCTGTTACCTGCTAAAGGGCATGTCCTTAATATGTTGTAAATTCTCTGAGTTTCCATTTCCTTACCTAGACTACAAAGAATGGGAAACATATCACCTATCGCAGAGCATTATTAGGTATAAGGTCACGGATCTGGCATAGGGTAACACTTAGAAAATAGTATCATTTTTTTTTTATGCTGAAAGTGTTTTAGATACTAAAAATATTACTAGGAACAAGAAGTTAGGGTAACTTACTCATATCCAGGATAGAAATCCCCAAACAAAATTAATGATTTTTTAATTCCTTTATCCTGAACTGGCTATATACATTTGCAGCACTGTGCTAGACTTCTAAGGACCAATTAATTGGAGAGATAAGATATTCTCATATTAAGAGTCAAACAATGTGGCAATGAAACGGTAGGTGGAGATGGCTAAATACCAGATAAGTGGGAGGAAGAAGGATGCAGGTTGAGAACTGAGCCCAGAGACACTTAATCTGGACTTCTCAGGGAAGATCTGATAGCCCCCAAGCCAGGGGTCAACCCAGAGTCTTTGATACCAGTTCCCAGACAGCCTCTAACGTAGTCTTGTGATATTCACTCTATAGGAAAAGATAAAGTAATATTAGATTATCTTGTTTAATCAAATGATCAGCCAGACTAACCCTGTGTATTAGTTAGGGCTTTTCATGTTATAAGGGAAGGAAACCCAACTCTAAACTAATGTAACCAAAAAGGTGCATTTATAGAATTGATACCAGAGAGCTCTCAAGATTGGCCAAGGCTCTAGGAGAGAATGATGTTCAGGATCACAGTGTGGAGGCAAACTTCTTTAGGACTTGCTCTGCCTTTCAGGGCCAGAAATCTGGAGAAAAGATGCATGGGAGGTGATTGAGAAGGTTGAAATATAGTCAGAGGGAAATAAAGCTGACAGGCAGATGATTCGATGGCAGAATCACAGATAGGCTCAGGAACTGGAGGCATCAGCTGCTTCTGAAGGTGAAGGTGGAACAGAAAACAGTAGGATGCGCTAAATATCCCTACAAGAACTTCATCACTCCACACTCCCACCTCCACCATAGCAGAAAGCTAGAAATTTACTCTCTTGTGAAGTCTAGAAGAGTTGTGGGCAGGACTGCCAAAGCAAAAACAGGAATTAAGTGAAAGTTGACATACTGAATCAGTAGCTTTTTCTCATAGCTGGCTCCCAAGCAACCTGGCTTATGCCTCCTGAGCAAAAGGTTTACATTTGTCTCACTGAATAAAATAACAATAACCAGCACAATACACATGCAGATCCTGATCATTGAATCTGCAGTGTAAGGGCCAACCCAGTTTTCTCTACAGTGAAGTTTACCATCAACACAGACAGCCCAGGCAAACATGGCTTCTGACCAGTGGCCCATTCTTAAATACCAGCCAACAACCAAAGATCATCAAACATTTGAGAAGCCTTCCGTTGTCCAAAAGAAATAAACTGAAGTAAACAAAAAGAATACAGGAGGGGAAATGAATTAATTGAGACTTTCAAAACAAAGAGAAGATACTGCATCTGGGAAACAAGAACAGAAAGCCTTTATAAAAAAAAAAACCCACAAAACAGAAAATAAGCTTTGAGGAATTATAAATACGAAGCAAAAATGAAAAATTCAGTGGTGTTTGGAATATAAATTAAGGACATCACTAAGGAAGTAAAATTTTAAAATTAAAGTAAAGGCTTGGCGCCTGTAGCTCAGCAGCTAGGGCACCAGCCACATACACCAGAGCTGGTGGGTTCAAATCCAGCCCACCTCTGCCAAACAACAATGACAACTACAACCAAAAAATAGCTGGGTGTTGAGGCAGGTGCCTGTAGTCCCAGCTACTTGGTATGCTGAGTCAAGAGACTCACTTAAGCCCAAGAGTTGGAGGCTGCTGTGAGCTGTGACGCCACAGCACTCTACTGAGGGCAACATAGCAAGACTCTGTCTCAAAAATAAATAAACAAATAAATAAAAATAGTCATAGAGGTAAATGAGGAGATTCTAAAAGCTTCTGTGAGGAAAAATTGTCAGGCATAGAAGTAGTAATCAATTTCTCAACAGAATACAATAGGGCAACGTCTTCAGAATCCTCAGGGGAAATTGATTTCCAACCTAGAATTCTATACCTAGCTGAACTATTAAGTATCACATCTATAAAGTTTTCATTAAGCCAATTAGTCTGGTGTCAGAGACACCTGGATTTGTATCTAAGTTCTAGACTTGTTTAGCTTTGTGACCTTAGGCAATACTATCCCCTCTCTGGGCCTCAGGTTGTTTATCTATTTCATAGGGCTGTGAGGAGTCAACAAAACAATATAGCAAGGGGCACAAAGCTTTAAGCATCTCAAGTGGTTCCTTTTTCCCACCCCATTTACCTCATCCTTATTTTCTCTGTCATCCATCATATCTAACATCTCTGCTGTCACTCACCAGTATCCACTACAAGAATTTGGAAAGGGATTCAAATTCTGAGGCTAGAGACTTCTCTGATAGCAAACATGGGGAAATGTTTTTGTTTCACAGATGCAGTATCTTCTGTTTTAAGACTCTCAATGAAAAGCCTGAGACCATAGTGAAAAATTCATTCAAGTAAATTTCCTCCCAGAAACATTTACCTAAGGTTCATACTGTTTACAGGACAAGGGTTTTATTTGGAATCTGAAGTCAAAAAGGAACTAAAGAAGAAATTACTTAATTATAATTTTGTGAGCCAGTTATTAAACACAGCCATTATTTAAAAATTAAATTACAAATCTTACAAATGAAATAAATTATATTCAAAGAAAAATTACAAATACTAAAAGCTCATAACTTCCTAATTATTTGACTATATTTATTATTATCTATGTTCTTGGGGTTATTTGCTACATTTGTTATTGTCTGTATCAACCACATACATTAAATAATGTCATGTTGAGAGCTGAAAGTAAGCCTGATGAGAGATTTACATCGCATAAATCAAACAATGCTACAAAAATGCCACCTTTTTTCTCAGAGAGACAGTTTTTAAACATTCACCAGCACACCACTGGCTAAAGATTCAGAGTATCAAATTCCAGATGTGTTCAGCTTTTCAAAAGCTCGATAAAAACATATGTTTTGGCAACCACCTCAGAAGCCTCTTTATCTTTTTAAATATGATGGCCCCTACTACCCAAAAAAACATTGGAGTGAATGAACTGTACAGAAGGAAAATCTTTTTTTCTTCTCTCTCATGTTGGGTGAACAGAGCCTACAAATTAAACCAACAAAAGACAGATGAATGGAAGAAAAGCACATAAATTTTATTTAATGTTA
Source organism: Galagoides demidoff (assembly GCA_963574575.1). NCBI lineage: Eukaryota > Metazoa > Chordata > Mammalia > Primates > Galagidae > Galagoides > Galagoides demidoff. The sequence continues at coordinate 36,116 of CAUYQV010178233.1, forward strand.
ATATTTTATATGCATGTGAACTTCACAAAAAAGAAGTGAAAAATGTAAAGAAGTGATCAGACGTGAGGGTTTATTGGCCATTTTAACAAAGGGTGAAAAAATCTGGAGAAATTATTAGACAAAGGAAAGGGGTCATGGGCTTCTAAGGGTGATAAGTATGTGGAGGAAACTAATGGTGGATAAGAATTATTTAATAAAGTTTGTTTATGCAGACTCATCTAGGTGCTGGCCCTCATCTCCGGTGATAAGAGTTGCTCTCCTCCTGCTACTAAAGGAGAGGGGGACAAATTTATGTCACTTTCATAAAGAGAAATTTGTGCTCTGCTTTTAAGCAGATAAGGGGAGGCCAGAGAGTTCTTCCTATGTCTGCTTTTCCTCAGTTCCATTCAGCTCAAAATAATCCTTATGCCAACGTGGCATTTTGGGGGAGTGACATATTCCGATCTCCTTCAAAATGAATGAATCAATATCCAGGAGGCTACTCTTAATACTCTGAGCTTTCTTTAACACATGAAACAGTCTTCTAAAACCTTATAATTCAAAGTGTAGTCCATGGGCCAGGCACGGTGGCTCAAGGCTATAATCCTAGCACTCTGGGAGTTAGAAATGGGTGGATTTCTTGAGCTCAGGAGTTCTAGACCAGCCTGAGCAAGAGCAGGACTCCATCTCTACTAAAAAACTAGCCGGGTGTTATAGAGGGCACTTGAGGTCCTAGCCACTTAGACAGCTGAAGTAAGAGGATCGCTTGAGCCCAACCAAGGTTTGAGGTTGCAATGACACCCTGGCACTCTACCCAGGGTAACAGAGTGAGACTGTGTCTCACAAAAAAAAAAAGAGAGAGAGAGAGAGAAAGAGGTTTAAAAATATGAAAGCCCAAGCCCTACTTAATGAGACATTTTAGGGAAAGATGCTTTGCTCTCTGTGCTTTAAAAAAATCTTTCCAGATAATTTTACCAGGCTGGACACTTAAATGACTTCTAGACTTCCTTCAAACACAGAGATTCTATGGAAAACTGCAATGCCATAGTATTTCTCCTATGCGTTCCTATAGGATGTGTAAAGTACTTTCAAAAGTAATATATATTTTAATTCTCTTTGCAACCCTGTAAAATAGATATTATTTTTCTGTCTCCTCTCTGTTTTATGAACAATGGAAACTGAGTTTAAGCTCTTGCCTGGGGTAACTCATTTAGTAAAGAGAAGAGTCAGGTGGCATCATTTAAGGCCGCCCTAGGACCTAAGCACTTTTACTTCGAGATCCTACCCCACATAATATCAAATAACAAACTGTACCCATACTTCAACATAATTATTTGCTATGAACTATTTTAAAATAATTTTGAATTTTGTTAGGAATGAATTATTCATTTAATTTTTATGATTAAACTTTATTTATATATAAGTCAACTTGCAGCTAGCAGGTTGACATAATGTGAACATTTTTAGTCATGTAAACATTTATTAATACTGACTTCACAGTTTCGGGGTTTTTTTTTTTCATAGTTTGGAGCTAACGAATTTTTGAGGGGCAGGGTCCAGAATTCAAACATCTTTTCAAGCTTTTGAAGAGCTTGTAGCTTTTAGGTTCTCTATCTATAAGCTCTTGTTTTAATTAGGGTAAGGCTAAGTTTCTATGGCATATAGTCTCTGGAACAACAGTCCAGGGAACTAAGGGGTAATGGGGATAGAAGTTGATTCTTTCGTCTATCAGTGTGAGGTATATGTTTCAAGGCAGCAGACAGCTCTGCCTTATGTAATTTTTCAGACATTTGGGAGCCTCTATCCTTAGGCCATTGTATTTGTCTGTGTAAGATACAGGTTCCTCTAGGTTTTGACTCCTAAGAAGTGGAAAGAGACTGTCAGAGGTGTGTTCATAATCTTTAGGTTACTTTGGAACTGGCACACATCCCTTCTGCTCACATCCTTTTGTCCAGAACTTAGTCACATGTCCACTGAAAACTGCAAGTGGAATTGATCGATTTTTATCAACCCACTTTCAAAGGAAGGAAAGGATAATGGATTGTGGTAGACAACAGGCAGCATCCGCAATGCATAATGCAGTTAGGGGACTGTCATCCAGGGAAAAGCTGGTCACAGAGGGAGTTATGAGAAGAGGTTGGATTCTGGCTATAGTTGAAAGAATTTTCTATGTATTGGATAGGATAATGAGAGAAAGAGGACTCAAGGATGGTTTCAAGGTTTTGGCCTGAGAAACTAGAGGGATGGATTTGCCATGTATACAAATTAAAGAAGACTAAAAAGGAGGTTCATGGGGGAAAAAATATAGAATTTAGTATTAGGTATACTAAATTTGAGGTGCCTATCTTCCATTAAAGTGTCATGTGAATTAAATATATGAATCTGGAGTTTTAAAACTATGAGACTATGTAAAATCAATAAGGAAGTCAGTGTAATCAGAGAAGTCTCAGGGTCTTGAGCTTTGGGACATGTTTAAAGTTCTGGGAGATGAGAAGTCAGGAAAGGAGATAGAATGGAGCATCTGGTGAGGCAGGAGGATCACCAAGAAAGGGTGGTACACAGAAGGCCTAGGAGAAAGTATTTTAGGAAGGAGAAAGTGCTCAACTGCTAATCAACTATGTGTCAAATGCTGTAAATAGGTCAGTTGGATGAGGACTGAGAATTGACTGTTGGATTTATCAATATGTCATGAATTGTTGGGTGAAGTGACTAATAGGGATAAAATGAAATGAGACTGAAACACTGGAAGGTGAGAAATGTGAGGGGATACAAGTACACATCACTATTTCAGTGATTTTTTGTTGCAGAGGGGAGCAGAAAAATGGGGCGGTAGGTAGAGATCAAGGTTTGTTTTTAAGGCTGGGAGAAAAAAAATCAATATGTTTATATTCTGATGGGAAATACTGCATTGGAGAAGGAAAAACTGATGCAAAGAGAGGGAAGAGGATTGTGCTGTTGGTGTCCATGAGAAGACAAGAAGAATTAAGATCTGGCACACAAATGGAGGTGTTGGCCTAGTTGATAGTGTGTATGATCCATCCAAAAGAATACAGGAAAGTAGAGCTGATGAGCTTGGACATGGTGTGGAGGTATGTGGTGGAGATGAAGCTTGTCTCCTTCCGATTTTCTCAGTGAAATAGGGAATCAAGTTACCATTTTAGAGTAGAGATGGAAGAGGAGGCATTGTAAGTTTGAACTGAGGGGTGCGTGAATGACTGGAGGCTTGCAAAAGGTTTCCCAGCATCTTCTGGTACCCAGAGTCAGCCTCACTGGTGTGCACTTTTCTCTAGTCACAACCAGTTCAGGTGCAGAGTAATCAGCAAGTTGGATTTGGCTAGGGTTGGGTTTTTGCAAGGATTGTATAATGAAGGGAGAGAGAGAGAGAGAGAGGCAAGGGAGCTACTTGTGTGTGCAAGGGAGTGATTCCATGGAATCTAAACTGGTTCAAAAAGGAAACGAAGACCTGATGAAGCCTATTACAGGGGCTCCATCTCCAGGGGATGAAGGCCAGTGACATGGCGGTAGGATTAAAGCATTTTAGATTCCAGTGGGTCAATGAATTGTTGAAGTGATGGACTGAGCTGAAAAGACAGGAAGTAGTAGCTGGAGAATGGAATGAAATAAAGATGATGGAGAGGTGAAATTAATGCCACTATCTAGATCGAGTCCATGGGAGTGCACGGCAGCTGGAGTAAAGAAGTGAAGGAACTGAAAACCAGAGCACTGGAAGGATCCTGGATAGTCACATTCCCCAGATTTAGGGTAGGGGCTGTGCTGGAAAGAGGGCTGGTGAGATAGGAGCCAAAGTCTTCAAAGCCTAGGAGGGAAAGCCCTGGGAGTCTAGAGACCTCAGTCACCAGTTTGGGATAGTTGGTCCTGTAGTCTGATGGCATGAAAGTCAAAACAGGAGGATTTTAGTGGGGAAGGAGGGATGGGTGTGAAAGTGCAAGAGAAGACAGGCCCTGTGATGTGAAGGCCATAGAGAGAGGAAGCTACCACTTGAAGGGGGCTCAGAGGAAGAGCCAGCTGTCAACTGAGGAGAAAGTAAAGGGGTCCCCTCGAAGAAGAAGATGTAAGTGATTGTGTGTGGGGCAGCCCTGAGAGCACAGTGGAAGGATATAGAGGCCGATTAGGGAGCTCATTGAATCATGAGATCCTGAACCCCTCATATCCTAGTCCTTCTGTGAATGTTGACGTCAAATGACTTCGAATTTACTTCCTCCCTCTGAGCTCCCCTCTCTCATTTCTGCAGGACTATCCTCTCTGCTATGTCCTTCTCTTTCCTCTCTGCTATGTCTCTCATTCATCTTTCAGGTTTTCTACTTATTCTCCTCCTTCCCTCCCACATTTGTTTCCTCTTTTCTTCCCTTCTTTCCTTCTTTCCTTCCTTCCTTCCTTCCTTCCTTCCTTCCTTCCTTCCTTCCTTCCTTCCTTCCTTCCTTCCTTTCTCCCTTCCTCCATTCCTCCCTCCCTCCCTTCCTTTCTTTCTTTTTCTTTTGTTCTTCTTTCTTAGATAATGGGGTGTAAAATAACAGAGAGAGGACAAAGGGAAAAATGACAAGAGACTCCATTGGTGTTAACACCTGGCAGACACAGCTAGTGGTGTCCCTGAGGAGGAAATGTGGCTCTGATGCCTCCTGCCGTGCTCATCACTCTCCTGGACAGAACTAGAAGAGGGGAGAGTTAAGGCTCTCTTAGGAAAGACTTACACACAAATATTGACAGCCAAGTTTTGTCTAGTAAGTTCAGCACTTTGAGACAATCCTATCCTCACAGGGCACAGGAGAAAGCTCCCAGAGGCCATATAGAGGAAGCAGTAAGTATACTCTTGTTTCACAAGAAGACAGCGAAGAACAACCTTCAGTGTGTCAATGGGAGGGTATAATGCTGTCTCATCAGGGCATAATTCTTACAGTAATCACACGGGATTCCAAAAGCACGTTCCAAGAGCCCACGTTACAGCCCTGTCATTGAGTCAAGGGAAGGTCACTCATAATTGCCTACTTAAGGAGAGTTTTTAGGCTTATGGGTTTATCAGTCTTTGTTTATATAGATCGTAATTATTGAAGATTAGACTTGCAAGAGACTTTGAGAGCATCTTCATAAAATGTACTGTTCAAATAGGTACCACATTATTTTGGACTAATTTTTACAGCTGAGAGAAAGGGCACACCACATTCCCCTACCTCAGGCCACCTCCCCTAAGCTCAGGAAACTGTAGGAACTAATCAGATGAATTAAGAAATTTGCTCAGGCCCCACAGCTAGACAGACATGGAGCTTGGATGGAGATCCCATTTCCTGAGCCAATTATCTTCCCTGTCCTCTGAGCTCTTCCCCAGGTATGAACCGGCTCTGCTGAAACGCAGGCCATTTGGTCTTCATCTGTAGGCTCAGCCCAAATCCTGCTTGATGTCCAATCAGGCTCAGAGACAGAGGAAGTATAATGTTGCCGGGACCCAGGATTCATGGCTCAGTATCAGTCTAACATTAACTGGTGATCCTGGTCTCAGATCAAGATTAGTACAAGAGGCTGCTTACCTTGCTGCCTTATCAATAACTCTCTGCCTCGAAAGTCAGTTTGACCATTAGGGCCTGAGGTGCCACTCTCTTCTTCCTAGAACTAAGGTTTCTGGGCTAGGATGAACTAAGGTCACACAGAATTTATGTCATCTTGAACAGAACTTCAGCATGCACTGCAGAGTGGACAAAATAGGTTTTATTCCTTAGATTAAGAATTAACAGTAAACAGGCTGGGCATGGTGGCTCACACCCATAATCCTACTACTTTGGGAGTCCAAGCGGGGAGAATTGTCTGACTTCCAGAGTTCAAGACCAGACTGAGAAAGAGTGACACTCATCTCTTAAAAAAGTAGAGAAATTAGCTGGGCATGGTGGCAGGTGCCTGTAATCCCACTTCCTTTAGAGGTTGAGACAGGAGGGTTACTTGAGTCCCTGGCAACAGAGGGAGTGTGTCTCAAAAAAGGAAGAAAGAAAGAAAGAAAGAAAGGAATATAAGAAGGAAAGAAAGAAGGAAGGAAAACTAATGAAGGAGGGAGGGAAATGAAGGAAGGAAGGAAGAAAAGGAGGGAGGGAAGGAAACTAACAGTATACACATAATAAGGAAAAATTTCAAATTTAAACAATGCAGAAACTTATTAGGTAGGAAGTATGTGTCCTTTTCTTTCATTTCAGTCCTAACCACACGCACCTCCCCTTTGTTTTTTTAGAAGAATCCACATTAATTGTTTAGTATATAACCTTCCAAATTCTTTTCAATGCCAACTAGACTTCCATACTCAGTGTTTATACACAAACTCATTTATGGAATAAAGGTTTCTTTTGATTTGGGGGAACAGAGGGGTCATTTCATTGTCATAGTATTTCTTTTTCCTTTTTTTTCTTTTAAATTTTAGAGATGTGACCTCACTCTGTTGCCCAGTGATCATAGCTCAGTGCAGCCTTAAATTCCTGGGCTCAACTAATCCTCCTGCCTCAGCTTCCGAGGTAGCTGGGAGTACAGGCAGAAGCCACTGTGCCTAGCTAGTATTTCATTTTTAATGACCGTATAGTATGTCATTGTATAGATACAACATAATTCATTTAAATGATCCCATAGTAATGTACATTTAGGTTGTCTGGAATTTTTTCTATATGAATAAAGCTGTAATATGCTTTTCTGTACACATATCCTTGTGCTAGAATTTTGGAAGCTAGACTGCTACAAATAAAGTTGCTGTGCTACCCTGAATGTGCATTTTAAATTGTCCCCCTCTCCAAATCATGAATCCATTTACAGTCCCACCAGCAATGTGTGAGGGTGCTCTTTCCCCATACTCTACCCAGTAATTTACATCCTTCTACAAAGAAGCAATCTGTCAGTGGAAGAGACAAATGAAAATCTGTGTACGTTAATACAACTGACACCTTGTTGAATCCCAGGGCCAGTTCTGCTGATTTGGCTGCCTGAGGAGTGGGGTCCCTCCTCTCTCTGAACTCCATGGGGGTCCCAGCTGAGGAATGGTTAATGAGTGGCAGTGGGGTGCTCTCCTTCACTTGGATTTAAAGCCTGCTTCTCAGTCCACTGCTACTCAGGGACAACACACTCTGATGGCTGATAATATGCTCTGTTTGTATTCTAGCTGGATACAGGTATTAGAGCCAAGTGTTCGTTCATTTCCATCAAGGAAAATCTTCAGGCTTATCTTGATCTGTAATTGTAATCACAGAATCAAAGCTCTGCAGTCATCTTCAAGGCTCAATCAGATTTCTAAACTTTAGAAGGCCTATTTGCCTTCATCCCAAATGTGCAGGGCAGGTGGAAGCTTCCATTACAGGGCTCCATCGCCATTGCCTGTCCCCCTGATTTAAAATAAAGTCAAAGGAAGAGAAAGCTATGCTCACTGAGGCTCAGGAGCTTATAAAGCGCCAATAATTTGCATGAACAATGATGGCCACTTTTGTTTTTAAGACCACTTAATAGACTTCATTTCTTAAACCAAAACCGCAGATTAATCTTTCCTCACTGAGTCCTTGGAAGAGAACTGCCACAAATTTATTCAGAAGGCTTCAAGCAGTAAAAATAATGTGCAGTTTATTTTAATGGGTAGTAAAATCCCACAGGAAAAATGAGTCTGTCTATGTAGAGAGTAGATGCTATTCAAAGGAGACTCACCTACCTCCTTACTTTTTTATAAAAAAAAGAAGTGCTCAGCTCAGCGCCTGTAGCACAGTGTTATGGTGCCAGCCACATGCACCGAGGCTGGTGGGTTTGAGCCCGGCCCAGGCCTGCTAAACAACAATGGCAACTGCAACAAGAAAACAAAAAAATAGCCAGGCGTTGTGGCGGGTGCCTATAGTCCCAGGTACTTGGGAGGCCCAAGTAAGAGCCTTGCTTAAGCCCAAGAGTTTGAGGTTGCTGTGAGCTATGACCCCACAGCACTCTACCAAGGGCAACATAGTGGGACTCTGTCTCAAAAATAAAAAAGAAGAGCTCTTTTATTTTTGTAAAATTAACAAGTTTATAATTAAAAAGTGAAAAAATGCAGAAATATGTGATGAAGAAAGTTTAAAAAATAATAACACAAAATCCTACAACCCAGAAAAAAAATTGCCTTAACAGTTTGAATGGACACATTTCTAGAAATACTCTGTACATTATACATATATACGGACCATATTATCTTGTAAATTGCTTCTTTTACACTCAAAAATATGCAATTACCATTTTCTCATATAAATACTTTAGCATTGACAAGCACTTTATTGTGTGAATGTCTCATAATTTACTAAGCTAGCTTTCTAATGATGGATCATTAGGATATTTCTAATATTTTTTGCAACTGCAAACAATATTGCTATGGCCATCCTTAGTGCTAACTTTGCACATATCTTTATATACTTTCATGTAATATATTCCAGAAGGTAAAATGATGAATTGAGGGAATTTTAGTTTTTAAAGTATTCTAGAAATGTATAGAAATATAATTCCACAAAAAATTGTGAGTGCTATTTCCCCATTGGTAACATACATTGAATAATAACGTTAATGTTTACCTTTGCCAATTTGATAGATAGGTAAAACAACATTTGACTGAAATTTGCATTTTTTATTAGGGATGTTTGATACTTTTTCATTATTTAATGGCCAGTTTGTATTCTTTTCTCATTAAAAAATGGAAAATTTATTTAAAATAACAACCATTTGTCAATCAGTTCCGTGTTGCATATATTTTCCCAGTTGATTTTCAAATTTTGTTTCTATTTTAATTAAACTTTACCAATCATTATTTTTGCATTGCCCTTTAAAATGTGAAACATGTGCTTTTAAAGGGGAATTGATCTACTTATCATGGTGATACTGAGAACTTTGACTGAAGGAAACTTGGGGACAGGGAGCAAAGTGGCACAGGTGCATTCTTGGTTAGGGATACAGAAGGTGTACTGAATCAGTGTAACCTAATGCTTTGAACCCTCAATGAATCACAAAGAATAAAAATAAATAAATCAAATAGGTAGAATAAAAACTATAAATTAAAAAAAAAAGGTGTACTTGGTAGTTACTTGGCCAGAGTTACTTAAAGAGTTTCTAATACTATTTACTTATGTATTATTTCCAAAAGTGAGGGCAGGAAAAAGCCCAATTTGAGGGGGCGGCACCTGTAGCTCAGTGAGCAGGGCACCAGCCCCCTATACTGATGGTGGTGGGTTCAAACCCGGCCCCAGACAAACTGCAATAAGAAAATAGCCAAGAGCTGGAGGTTGCTGTGAGCTGTGATGCCACAGCCTCTACCAAAGGTGACAAAGTGAGACTCTGTCTCTTAAAAAAAAAAAAAGCCCAATTGGAAACATTTTACTATAACATAGAGTTCTTTTCCCATTGCTTTCCCCCAAATTTTGTGAATTACTCAGGCTACTGAAGACTGGGGTTGCTTTGTGGGAGAGTTTGGGTGATTCCAACACCATGGTCATTGGTAACTATAATTGGACAGATCCTCTTTTATTATAATTTGATTCTCTCCCCTTCCCCCCAGAGGTTTCATGCCTACACTCTGCCTAAAGATCAAATGTGTGGTCCTTTGCCTAAGGGATTGACCTAGATTGAACTTTACTTAACAATTAGAGGTTAAAAACAAGAAACCAAACTAAAAAATAAAACGTTTAAAAACATTACTCTTGATTTCAGTGTCCTTGTTTTATCGGTACTTTAACAAATGATGGTAGCTGAATAGGAAATCTTTATTTGTTTGTGCTCAAATGGCTTTCAAAATTATAGGAGAGACAGGTCGCGTACTCAAAAGAATGCTCTACTTTCAAGAACGTTAGCAATTTTATTTTGTAGAGGCAAAAATAATTCTATAATGTTAGAGGGACATTTGCTATGGGCCAGGCATTGTTCTTAATGCTTTATACAACATACATAGATCTCTATCTGTATCCATGCTTTAATCTGCCCAGTGTGCCACTACACTTCCCCAAACCTTGAAAGAAGAAACTAAGGAAGCCTTAGAGTGGCTCGGGAGTTTCATGTCAGTAAAGATACAGTCTTTTGCATAAATACTATGAACTCTTCTTAGGAGGGTTGGAATGAACCATGTGAATATAAGGTATGGGTCACCTTAACTATATGTGGAGTCATGATAGGGACTTATCCTTCAGTCAATATTAAAGCAGAATTTTATTTATAATTCTCAACCTTACTCTTCTAAGAAAAAGATCATCTTACAAGGGTACAAATGAATCCTTCTATGAGTAGA